>JAQGAF010005761.1:0-11453 GCA_034687865.1 Kryphioiulus occultus | reverse complement strand
GTAAACTTTTCAAAGAGATTCATGCTAAGAGCTTCCCGTCTTGAACTCAAAGTGTCCCACTGGAGACATTTGATCATGTGGGCAACGCTCTCATCCCTTTGGCACCTTCCAGTGACTCTTGAAGTCCATTGAAGACTCTTTGAAGTGGTTCTTGAAGTCCATATATTATCGAAGTCTCTTTGAAGTTATACTGACGTCCCAAAGTCCCCTGCCATTGAAGTTTCGCACTCTGAGAACGAGATTGGGGCTAATCTTGACTTGTAGTCAGTAACTTCGCAAACTTACATCAGACTTCATTGACTTCTGCGACTTCAGTCACCTCAGTAGAACGTCACTATAGGGACCTTATTGGATCTCACTGGACTTCAATTACTTCTGAGACCTCAGTCGAGCGTCACTATAGTGACCTCACTAAGACTTCAGTTATGTGACCTCACTGGGACTTCAGTGGGACCTTCAACCAACATGTACAAACAACTTCCCAAGTTCCAGCACCTCGAATCCAACTTTTTAATGTGTGGATTCCCAACTCACTTCTCCAACGTGGAGGCCCCGCCCCAAGTGCAAAGCTCTTGACTTGTCCGTTGGTTTTTATCGGGTTTTTTTTCCGCCGTTATTTGTTTCACGCTGCTTGAGTGCACTCCCACGGTGGTCGATCGTCTCGGGTCAGCGACCAATAACAGAGCTATTTGCATAAACACGAGTGCGTTTCGAGCCTCGCAAATCTCCTCGGATAGCCAAACACTGCGCTCGGACTTTCTTATTGTTGTAGACCTTCGGTGCTTTGGGATGTTTTCTTATCCTTTTCTTGCGTTCGCCGTGGAGAACAGATACGGTCCGGAATCCGTCTTAAAAAGCTTTTTAGTGAACGCACGCTTGAATGGCGGACTTTGTGGCATGTTGGTTTAACGAAATCGCCATCGTACACCCACTTAGTATGCAAAACTATGAAGGAGGCTCCACGAAGATAGCGTGTTTTTGATATTTTTTTTCGGTTGGGGGCTGGGGGCTAAGCCTGGGTTTAAAGACCCGCGTTGATCGCCTATCTCTCCGCGATATTACTTCTGACATATTCATGCTGGCAGCAGATATGCAAAATATGCACTGTTTTTTTGGGCGTGTTGCCTTTTCCCTTCTTATGGAACTGGCTTGTCTTGCTGGAGAAATGCTTATGCTAATGCTGTGGTACGCCCATGTTTGGGCCTGTTGGTAGCGTCCACGTGACCAGCTGGCGCCCATCCCTGGAGCCCTGATGACACCTGGAGAAACCACTGTCAGGGTTCCCACAACTTGGAAAAACCTGGAAAGTCAGCTTGTGAAGATGTAAAATTTGACCCGGAATTTTTATGATTGAAATTATACTGACAGAAATATGCCCATAAACTTGTTAAATGATGATTTGAAAAGATTAAGAACAAATTCGTTTAAAATATTTAACTTTAAGACCTCTCCAAGTAGCTTTGTTGGGTTAATCCATTCAGACATTTATGGTAGGTAGTATGAAGGCACCAAACTTTTTTTTTTACCATTTTCGCAAGTGAAAATAAAGTATTGTAATGAAATGTTGATTTTTCATGGTCATGGAAAAATTCAAAAATGACCTGGAAAAACTTGGAAAGTCAGGGAATTTCGTTCTCAAAAAATGTGGGAACCCTGACTGTGCATAAACGACGTCCATCAACGAGACTACTTTTTGACTTTGACGTAACCCCCACCTCTCTATTACCTCAATGTCCAATGGGAATGTCGCAAACTGGTCAACGTAAGGAGATTGTCCAATTTTCTTCTATTTCCTGGGTCGGTGGGTCCAGCCAACTATCTGACACCTGTGTGAAATGTCATTTTACACACCTCTACAATTTTAACTACATACTCAGCTAAATTCTTATCAGTGACAGTGATAGTTATACATACATTTACAATGTAGATCACTTTATTGGTTAATGCTACCCATATGGAAATGAAATGCATTTCAAATGCATTGAGAAATGCGTTACGAATTTCAAAATATACTGCAAATGCATCGGTCGTTTTTATCGCAATGCAAAATACATTTGGTATTATAAACAAAAATGCATTATGAAATATACTGACTCGGGTATTTCATAATGCATTTGAAACTACTTACTTGCATAACCGATGGGTGCTGTATTGCATTGAATGACATTGATGTATTTTTGAATTTAAAACGTTATTTCATTATCAGTTATAATTTATTTATTGAATATTTATGAAATATAGCGAGGATTTTGACATTTTACAATGCATGGAATATAATAATTGTAAAATGCATTCTTCAATGTAAACAGAATGCTTTACACTATGCATTACGCAATATATTCTCCAATGCACTCAAGCTAAGCTTACATTACAGCGTGTGTCACACAATGCATTCTCCAACACACATAATACACCGCAATATGCATTCCATTATACATTGCAAACTGCTTAAAACACTTTAAAATGCATTCCGAAATGTATTTTCAAAGACGTTTGTTAATACAGTTTGAAACTAAATTAGTCTCGATCTAAAGACATTTTAAAACGTATTTTCCAAAGCATATTCTCATAATGCATTTCTATATGCATTACCATTACATGTGGGTAAACAACCGTGACATCGAAATAAAATTCGGACGTCCGAACTGACCCTTAACCCCTTCTAGTCCTAGTCCATGGTAGTTTACGCATGGTCAATGCAGTCCTGTCTTTATGTTTGTAAACGCATCCAATAGTGTCTGCTCTGTAGTTCTGCACGTTGATCGGAGGGGTCAAGGGTCATGCCACGTGCACGTATCGATATCCGCGTGGGTCCATGCAGTAACGTCCAGCATACACGCGAGTCATTAAATTCATTAAAATGTACTTTGCTATCTGCGACTGGAGGAATCTGCATCCTGTTAATTACTCCTAATTAATGGACGAGACCTTGCCTCTTAGACACGGGGTGTATTATAATTTTTTTTTTGGGCAGCGGCGCTTGTGATTACCGTCTAATGTCCCAGACCCACGGTCGTAAAATGGCTTTTAAGCCAGTTGAGTGTCTGTGGGTGGCGGACTCTAATGAAGTTTTGTGCGGCAGGCTACCCTGAAAGCCGGACCACCCCCTCGCTCATTTCAATAATTGTTCGCCAAATGAGTGTAAAAAATGGTAAACGCTCGATTTTTTTGTTGGGTTGCGACGGGCTTCCGGGCGTGTTTCGCTCAGCTGCCCACCAGTGGTGCTCCCTGTCCCGAAGGTAGCTCGCCCAGGAGGAGACACGTTTCCAAATCCAATAAAAAATGGCGAGATAAGGACTACGAGGGAGGCTTAGTTCCGTGACCCCGTGGCAGCAGACCAGACAAAGACTTGATGGATTGGGTGAAGCTTTGGGGGGCAGTGGGTTGCAGCCTGCTGTCATCATTTGAGGCGATCACCCCCCCCCTCCTTTCCCTGTTCTCCTTTTTATTTCCATCTTCCTCCTCTTCCTTCTTTCCCTTTCCTTCGTCCAATTCCTTTCTTACTCTTCACTTCTTCATTTCCTGCTCATAACCCTTTCGCCTCAATTCTTTCTTTCCTTCCTCATCTTCCTTTCATTTTCTTTGCATCTTCTACTCTTCCTTCTTTTCATCTTCTAATCTTCTCCTCTTCCTTTCTTCTTCCCATCTTCCTCATTTCATCTTCCCTGCCCCTAAACCCATCTCTTCCATTTCCCTATTCCTCATCCACTATTATCCTCCCTCTTTTGCTCATCTCATCCTTCGTTCCTCCACCTGTTTCCTTTTTGTGCTTAAATACTGCCATCATTCTCTCTTCATTTTTTCTATTTGCTTTCATCTTTTTCCTTTTCCTAGCCTGACATCCTGACCCTGTGTTACCCTTTCCCAAATGTGCCACTTTGCCAAAAAATTACACATTCTGAATGGATACAGGTGTCGATGCAAACAGTCATGGTACTAAAACAACGCTGATTGGTTCATATAATAACACCTTCTCCAACTGATGGTTTTCAACGTGGTTTTATGGATCTCGAAGGGTTCTGGTGGTTTTCAACGACTTTTTTTTGTTTTCAACTTTTGTTTTTGGTTTTCAACGACTTATTTTTTTGGTGTTCAACTTGTTTTTTTTTTTGGTTTTCAACGACTTCTGATGGTTTTCAATGACTTCTGATGGTTTTCAATGAGTACTGGTGGTTTCCAATGTCTTCTGGTGGCTTCCAATGACTTCTTGTGGTTTCCATCGACATCCGATGATTTCCACAGCCCCTAGAGGTGAAAGGTCGGTTTGCGGATAATGCAACCAGTTACCAGGAAACTCTGCAATGAGTGTTGGGTCAAATGTGAAGATAATGAATAAGCTACTATCTGCTAGTTCTAAGAACCTAAGTTGGAGGATGACGTCTCTCTGTGACTTATCAGCTAGCTGTTATTCTGCATGTCTTGTTTCCAAGAGTGGTGAGCACCGTTATCAGAGCTCGTTCAGTCCTGTACCCTCGAAAGCGTTCCAGCTGTTGCCTGAAACTCGGGTTCCTGTAGCCCTGTCGGTCCGCCATGTTGGAATGCGCTTTGATCTCGCCGATAATATTGATTTCATATCTGCGTGACGCAAATATTGTCGGAATTAATGGAACAAGAGTGATAGCCTTTACGTTTACAACTGGCTGCTTTCCCCCATCTGGGTTTGGGGATGGGTGCGCTTGTTTGTGGGAGGAGGGAGGGTATTAATTTCTGCAGTTTCCATACGTGCTTTGCATGCACGGATTGACTTTTTTTTCGGTGGAATAAGCAACCTTATATTCTCGGTACAAAGCGTCCATTCTTGCCGCCTGGAACCCCACCAGCAGCCCACAATTTGAGACGCTTATGGCGTTCCCGCACAACCATTTGGCAACCCCCGACGGGCTATTTTCGTCCGTTATTGCACTACCTCTGTCATTGTTTTCACTTTTTTGCCCTTTTTTGTGCAACACTATACACCAGCCTCGCTTCGACAGAACCCGCGCCATTTGTTTAGATGCGCAGTAGCCAAGGAAGTTTGACACTGTACTACGTTCTGGCTTCTTAAGCAAACCCTGTCAACATGGGTGTCAAACTAACCGCCTTGATCAGACGTTTAGCACAATGCCAAAACAGCTCGAAAATTCCCCGACAAATTCCGGAAATGACCGAAAAACTCCTCGAAAAAACTGCATGGTCTTGCGAAAGTCCGCCATATTTGCAGGGACAGCTGCTAGAACACCGAGAATAGTGAAGCCAAACAATACAGAAATCGTCAACCAAATTGTTTCAGAAAACCTGCAATTAAATGCATTGGTCAACGAGATAATTATGAAAATTATAAAATGCAGAATAGCTAGTGTTGAATGCCAATTGGGTTCTTTCCTTCTTGGAAGGAGGAGGGGCTAACCTTTGGACCTACCAAATTTGCATTTACCCTCTTCAACTTAAAAAAAATCCAGTCAACACTCGAGTCATTGGCACGGGGATGCAAAGCAGCAGGTCGTGACCTTCGCCGATTTGCAAACAAACCTAAAGGTGTAAATGAGCTTCGCCGCAGGGGGCGCTGTTCCATCGCACTTGGCCCGACATAACGACAAATTTGAATTAACAAATTTGGGGATTTCTTTATCACGACTGGCCTGGCAGTGCCACTGCTGCGACGACAAATGGGATAGTCGGTTGACCCCTGACCCCCCGCGTGCACCTGCGAATGCGGTACTGCATAGACCGTCGGGAAGCAGCTGGAGACCAAAGGTGTAAATTCGAGGTGTCAGTTCGTTACGTGGAACTGACGTCCGGTCCGAGATAAAGACCTCAGCGTCACCTTAGCTACCAAAAACGAGCTTTTGAGGTTTTAATCTTAAGTGATTTATTTGACCCCCCTCCAACCAATAATGCTTGGAAGATGAAGTTATCAAAGTTGTCCAGAAACACCAGTTGTCCTGTTGTACTGATGTTTTATTACCCTAAAAGCTGCGTAAGCGACTTGTGTTCCTAAATCAAGGGTCAAGGTAGAACCTCAAAAGCAATGCGGCTGAGACCAGGGGGCAGTTTGCATACCAGAATTCGTTTTGCACTCCAAGTTATACAGAAAAATTGTAAGGAATTCAATATACATGTAAGTGATTTTTTAAATTGTAGATAGCTTTGTAAAGTGAAATTATGTGTTGACCACATTTGAACTGATCGGACGGTCACTACATGAACTCAATGAAAGGTGACCTCTTCATATTGTCCACTTGTACTATGACACACAATAATAATTTACTCTGTTGGTTGACCAGCGTGGTCCCAAAATGTAAAGTCATGGATGATGAAATTTATTGGCTGCTTGCAAAACTTCTACTGTACACCCCTGAACAGTAACTGTCTATAGCGGTACAAGAGTTCCTTTTGAACCCCTTCAATACTCCTACTGTATACTGCACGTGTAATTGCTGGATAAATTTTCAGCACATTAACAATACTGGTACAGTAACAGTATTATGAACATTTTTAATAAGATTATTCATGAATGATGAATGATTAGTGTAAAATGTTAGTACGTGCAATTAACGAAATTAAAATCCTGTGTCAGTACAAGCCTCGTTCCATATGTTGACCAATTTGTGACAGTCCCTCGGGTAGTCAACTTACAGAGGTTCTACTGCAGTAAATTGTGGGCATAAATCTCAATCCAAGTACAGTATAATTGCAGGATAAATTTGCAGCACATTAGCAATACTTGTACTGTAGTATGAACATTTTAATAATATTATTCATGATCGTTGAATGATTACTGTAAAATGTAAGTACATGGTTCGTACCCACCTGGAAAGTCAGGGAAAGTCAGAGAAGAGAAAAATTGCCAGGGAAAGTCAGGGAAATTTTATTATAGAAATACTAGCCTGAGCTACATTTGAGTTGGGGGATTTATGAGTTGTTCATTTGACGAAGATGCAATTGCACAAGAGTTAATGGACCTGCAAAAAAAGAAACAACGTTTAAATTGAGCATACTAAAAATGTAATTCTCCAGACATTTATACAGCTGCAACAATGTCTTATTAGGTAATGATTTTTTTAAAAAAAATTTGAAACCGGCAAAATTTGTTTTTGTCAGGGAAATTACATATGTTTACATGGGTTTGTCAGGGAAAGTCAGGGAAATTAATATGATAATTTCGGTACGAACCATGAATTAAAACCCTGAGTCAGTACTACCTATCTCTATATGTTGACCACCCCCTTATGTTGACCAGTTTACGACAGTCTCTTGGGAGGTCAACTTACAGAGTTTCTACCGTTGTCATCAGAATATGCGGAGTCCACTGTATCGTAAGCGCAAAAAGGCTGAACTCCTACATTATATAAAAGAGCGTGCGCTATAACGAATAATTCGTTATTTAGAGTTGATTGCATGATAATGGGGAGGGTGTAGCGAAGAAGAGTGAGGTAGCCGTTCAGCCGGTTGAAACCTCGGCTGGTCGGCTTGTCGCACGCAGGCAGTATAGCGCTCTGTAATTTGCTTTCACCACCACCGTTTTTAATGGTTCCACAATCACTCCCCCGCATCCGTTTTGCTTGCGTCGTGTGCTAGCGTGTGAGCTTGCGTTTTCGCGAGTCAAAAATTGACCGGTTGACGATGTGATTGCTCCTGAGTTCCTAGTTTATCATCTTCGCCATGCACAACGAGTCTTTCAGAGGCGAGCGAATTCCTTGAAATCCATCTAATCTGACAACCGAAAGGGTAAAATCCCTCTGTGCATCAGTCAAACATTGCTGAAAACTCCAATAGGCAGTATTGTTTAGAACCATGCCAGAGATATTCGAAAATAACTCCATTGTTGCGACAAGAGCAAAGATGGGTATGGCGACAGACCTTGTTGAAGTAGCTGTAAAGTATCAGAAGCCGCTGGAAGGTTCAGCAGAAGCCGTTGGAAGGTTCATCTGAAGTGGTTGGAAGGTTCAGCAGAAGTCGTTGGAAGGTATCAGACGTCATTGGAAGGTATAACAGAAAGCATTGAAAAGTATCAGACCTCGTTGGAAATCATCGAATGTGTTTGGAAAATCATTGAATGTAATTGAAAATCATCAAAATGAGATGCACTGGACCATCACAAATCATTGAAAAGTTTCAGAAGGCATTGAAATTGTGTCATATATTATTGAAAAGGTATCTGATAACATTGGAACTCTTCAGATATCGTTGGAAATAATTGAATTTCATCGAATGCCATTAGAAATGATCAAATGTCATTAGAAATGATCAAATGCCATTGAAAATCATCAGAATGAGATGCACCTGATCATCACATCTCATTGGAAAGTGCTAGAAGGCATTGGAATGTATCAAAAGTCATTGAAAAGTATCATTGGAGGGTATCAGAAGGCATTGAAAAGTATCATTGGAAAGTATCAAAGGCACTGGACTTTACATGTACTTGAAGTATACTTGCCTTCCCAGACTTCTTCAAAAACCATCGAAAAATACCGGCTTGGAAAGAAAACGTGATCCTTGGACACATTAGGGGTATCGGAAACCAAAATGGAAATCAAGTCGAAAATCAAGAAACATTTTTCGCAAAAAACGATATTTCACACTTGTTCTCTCGTCAGCGATACGTGGCAAGCCCAAGATTGATCGACTTTACTTTCGATTTCCAAGGTGTCCAACTCCCCTGCCTACGTCATTAGTATTCCATGCCCGATCCGACACCCCCACCCCTGAAAAGTCCAATGTGAAAAGCGTGTGGACGGAATTTCAAGCGTCATGAGTTTTAAAGGAGTGCTTATTTTCACGCCGCTTTGCGCTTAAATGCGAGCAGATTTAACCGTCAAAAATCCTTAAGAAGCTTTGCGATGGCCAGTTTGCGTGCGCCATTGCTAAGCCCGGATGACGAAGATTTTTAAGCTGCATCTTCATTAATTAAGTCTGATGACTACGACTTAATTCTTGGAATCCCAGGTTCGCCTTCCTTGAAAGGAGTTTTGCAAGATCTAGTGTCTGCGATTTTTTCATCCAAGATGGTCTTGGGGCATGTCCGAGATTTTTGATTATTCCTTTGGCGAACATTCATCCTGAATTCACAAAGACTCTGCTTCGAAATGCGGTTAGATTAGACAAGGATTCACGAAGATTCATGGGAATTCATCAACACATGAAATGGTAATGCATTTATAGGAATGGCTGATATATTGTGGAATTTTGAAAGATTTGTTACTAACTTTTTAAATACTTCTTGATGATTTCCAGATGTCTCTAAATTCACCAAGCTCCTTACAATAATATTCGACCAAGTCGACTTAATGGCTCTGTAATTACGAATTGCAAAACAAATTTCAAATGCATTGGTCGTTTTATCGCAACACGAAATACATGTGGTAATATAATATAAACAAAAATGCATTTTACAATGCATTAGGAAATATACTGACTTGTGTATTCCACGATGTATTTGACAATACATGCACATACTACATTGAATTGAATGAAATTGACGTATTTTTTAATTTTAAACTATTTCATTGACAGTTTTAATTTATTTATTGAATATTTTAGATGTTTTTAAATTCTGAATTGGGATTTTTTTAAACTTGAAATTATGAAATATAGCAAGGTTTGAGACATTTTACAATACATGCAATATGAATTGTAAAATGCATTATTCGATGCAAACAATACATTACACAAAATATTCTTCAATGCACATAATACATTGCAATATGCATCCCATAATGTATTACAAACACCTTTTCAAACATATTTTCCAATATAGTTTGAAACTAAATTTGTCTCAATCTACAGACATTTTAAAATCCATGTCTTATAATGCATTTCTAAGAGCCCTACCATTAAATGTGGGAGGATATAAGAAAATATATTTCACCCACACACCACAGGCCCATACAGGCATCTTGAGACTTTGAAGAATTCAGTGAAATTTGCAGATCCAAGCTTTCCAAATTGAACAGTCAAAATTCTCACTATGTATCGCAACTTCTCGCAACATTGTTGAGAAATGGAAATCTGGAAATCTGAAATTCGTGTTGTGTGCGAAATGATGTACCGCGCCTAGGGGTGTGATGAGGAGTGATAACCCCATGAAACGTGGCGGCTGATAGGCCCTCATGGCAGGTACGTGTAAACTTATATTTGCATACAATAGGCCTACCGTTGATATGCATGAGGGGTGTGGTGGGTTTAACCCCCCGTTTCTGACCTGTGCTGAACGTGTGCACAGGGGGTGCAGATTTATCGGTTGTGTTCATCTGGTTGTTTTCTTCATGTTTGTTTTCTCGTTAAACGCTTGTAATTCCTCGAAATAACACGCCAAACTCTGGTTTTGGGGAAATGTTAACCCTAGATTGGTACTTGTGCCAAAAAGCTGTTAACCCCATTGGAAGGGCTCTTTCTTGGCAGGATGCACGTGTTGTAAATTTCGGAAATGTTCACTTTTTCCGAGTAGACTGTAGAATTAGCTGACATAGGTTAATGATCAGATTAACCAGGTCTGATGGGAAATAATGTTTTCAGAAGGTTGTTGAGCATTTGAGCAGAACATAACGATCACAAAAAGTAGTTGCTTTCGTTTTTTTCTTATTGATAGTGTTGTTATTGGCAGGATATACAGTGTACGTACATGGATTTTGGAAATTACAGTGCACTGTCATTTTCATTGGAGATCTTAACTTAACAAACCAAGCCATAAACATACGTATGAAAGTTGTACACACGTAAAGGCTAATGAACACATCAGGCCTGATTGAAAATTCCGATTTGCTGTTGTTTATAGTGAGCTTTGTTTCGTTTAATGTCCAGTAGACTGTTAAATATGGCGAATGTAATTAAAAACACCGAAATATTCAGCTTACAAATCTTTACATTTAATTAAAAGATTAGAAAAATAGATTATCAAAAGTTGTAATATAAAACATAGAATATAGGGAACACTGTCGACAAATAATTATTTCTCGATGAAGAGAAATAAATTTTATCAACTATGTGTTTATACCCATCTAATAGGTCACTGGTGTGATTAAACTTTGGTTATGAGATATTTACAAAATAACGCAAAATTTTCGATTTGTAATGGAATAAGGCGTTATAATGTGCATTCGAGCAGTTGATAAAACGAAATGCATTCTGAGACCCGACGGTTTAGAATGCATTTATTAACGTAATACATTGTGGGCTACCTTGCACGATTTTGAACATATTTATAAATCTCCTTCATACACTTAGACGATGCATGCAAACTGCTAGTAGGCTGGCAGTGATTGCCTGCGGTTTGGGACATGTATTTTGATAAACCCAAGAAAATAAAAAGGATAAATCCAGATAGAAAGGACAGGTATCATTCAGGTAAAACTCATAGTGATATCAGTACATATTTACTGATATGTGGTGATATTGGTTTAAATCTTACTGATATCAGTACGAGTTATACTGGCGAGAATTACTGTGACCAGTACATTTGCACAAAGTTCGTGAAA
>JAQGAF010005760.1:0-11458 GCA_034687865.1 Kryphioiulus occultus | reverse complement strand
CCTCTATACAAGTTCAACTCCATACCTTTGTGGAATAGGGCCCAGTTATGCATGTACATGTACATCTACACTGTACTAGCAGTAGTAAAGTGTCCGGACTGTATCAGTTAATACGTATAAATGGTTTATAACGCTATTAAAATACATGTACATGTATATTTGCCCCAATTATAAAATGAGTCGTTTGATAGTGTTGACATGTTATGACATGTAGCAATGATGCCGACTAACGAAATAAACTGAAATTACAATTGTACTACCGTTAACTAACATCTTCAATGGCAAGAGCTGGGTAAAATCTAATTGTGCAGTTGACTATAGCATGAAGTGAGCATTCGAGGAATCGTATTGCGGGTGACATTGCACGTCACGTTCTTTGGTGGTGCGCATCTAAATTTTAACCCCCATTGATACGATAAAATGTCTAATTAGATAGTTTTAGAGCGTCATAAAATTATCAATCGCAACGTTGCATTCCTCGATATCGAGTGCATGACATGAAAGCATGGTATGGCGTCACATTAGGGGCAACCTCTCTAAGTGGAACCACACGCCTGGAGAGAATAGCTTCATGCCGTAGAAGATTGTGTTCAAACAAATTGAAACTGATGATAAGTAGTGTATTCTGTACTACCTCATATTTGTCAAAAATTTAGAAAACTCTAACTGGGACACTTTTAGAATGCACCTTTGGTGTCTCACATAGAGGTTTCCTTGTACCCAAGAAATTAAGCGAGCTTTCCTGTCATGTGAGCGAACTTTTCTGAAAATTTGATCAGATATTGTAATAAGAACGCAAATTATTTTTTTTTTTTGCAAAACTGGATCATAAATGATTGATTTTATCCCATAGCTTCCCAAATTTTCATTACCCAATCTTCATTACCCAAAAATCGCTTATCAGAAAGTCAGTTTTACATAATTCAAGTAAAATATTAATTATTAAAAGCCAGGAATGATTGATTCTAATTTTGGTGTTAACCAAATATAAGCCACTTATCCAACTTTGAGGAATTAAAACAGAAATGATTACATCATTTGTCCAACTCCCATCCTTTCCGTTACCTCATCATTTGCCAGTATTTGGCTGCCCCGCCATAAAAATGATGAAAATACTTGAACGACCACTGAGTTAATTTATTACCCGATCTCAAATTTCAATTTGATTTTATCAAGTGATTTGAGCAACATTTACTGTAATGGCCTAGTGGTGTTCCTGATAAGACTACATATGACTAACGTGTATACTCTCTTCGATTATGCAAATAGGAGGTAACAAATGACGAAACAATCACATATTGTTCTTTTATGGGATGATGACAATTACTCACAAACCTGAAAAATCGGTTGCTGTGACATTGTCAACCTCCCAAAATGGTACGTCCACGTGATTGAATGTTTGAGGCAAAGTCCACTAAATCCAATGCTGGCAATTTCAATATAATATTCCACTTAATCCTTTTCAATGCAAGTCGATACAAAGAAGCTTAGTAAAAATATCCTGTAAGTTATTTCCATTGTCATAAGCTCGACAAGCAAATGTCGCTTTACATCACATTTTTGCAGCCACCCATTGCGTCACTCTTTATTATGGTATTATTGGTAAGGTCACAAGAAAGGCCAACACTTAGAATCATTATTGCATTGTTTTTTTTTTTAATTAGAGCGAAGCCTTGAAACCTTATTATTACTTTATTGCAATAATTAGAGAAATAACAAGGTTGAGATGCCAGCTTCATGGAACAAAGCATGTCGAAATTAACCCGCCAAATCCAGATTTCAAGGCTCTGAACCTTTTAAATATTTTGGGTCGCGTGGACTTTCTTATGCTAAATTTAATTTTTTTTAACTATTCGGTAATGCTCAACAGTTAATTATTCGACAAAACAAACACATTGCACGTGTTGGTGGGCCAATAAATGTTTCAAAAAAGGTTGGCCCACCAACACGTGCAATATGTTTGTTTTGTCGAATAATTAACTGTTGAGCATTACCAAATATTTAAAGAAAATTAAATTTAGCATATAAGTACACTTTATAGCCTACGACTTTTCGCCATAGTTTTGTCTGGGTCCCACCTTATGTCTGTCATCATCACAATCTGTAGTTGAGGATAGCCCTGTTTTGATCAATTTTTTAAACAATTTGATTTGAACTATTCTTCAAGGTTGTAATTGTTTGTTATGTGTTCGTTGTATACAGTACATGTATTTTTAAAATATGTAGTGGAAATTGTGTCACAATTGTATTGATTAATTTTTTTTCTTGAAATTGGAACGGACCTTGTTGAATACCACGGGTTTACTGTACATGCAAAAACATTATTTGTTTTACAGTATTTCGCTTTATGGTCTCCTTTCAAAGAACCAATGGGTGTCTATAGCCCTGATTTTCCATTGTGTGATGTCTCGTTTATTTAGAAGCTGCTCGTTTTGCCATTTTAGATACCCGTTTGACAAAATTAAAGAGATTGCAGACTTCTTGTTGGAGAAGACCAACCATCGTCCCAAGGTTGGCATCGTTTGCGGTTCAGGATTGAGTGGATTGGCCGATATCATGGAAGACCGGGACATCTTTCCTTACGAAGAAATTCCGGATTTCCCAATCAGTACAGGTATCGAATCACACCAATATTTAAACACTTTTGCGAGTTGAATCAATGAGTTGAACTAATAATCTCTCTATACTAACATTCCACGCCAGGTTCAAGGATATTAATTTAGACAGGTTCTACTGTGTCAGAAATGTGTACATTTCTGGTAGAAATGAGTTTCCTGTGATTATAAGTTTGAACAATTCGGAATTTATTCTGACAGGCCCCCTAATCAAACAGGCCCAAAGGCTTCACTTCTGCAGGGCCCTTGAAACCATTCCTATGCCCCTGGATTTAACCCCTTTCAATACCCTTATGGAATCTAATGGTACCAAATGATTATGAGAATCCATGAATTACACAAATCCATAAATACAGTACGGTCTTAATTTTTACAACAGTTTTCAAGGGAGGGTTTTCAATGACAATGCAAACAAACCCAACATGACATAAATAATTCGGCATTGAAGTGAACATGACTGAGAGATTAATTACAGGCAACTGTTCCGTCCTTAGTAAAACTGACAGCCATGGCAGTTACCATCGAAACTCAATCTTGGCATATTTTTTTAAAACTGTATTTATGTCTGCTGGACTCTGAAGCCGACAACAGTTTAATTTGCCGTAGTCATCTAATGCTCAAGCCTTCAGTTCAACGCAACCAATTTCATCATCAAAATATTTAGAAAAATCATGTCAATCATGAAGCCTTGAAAGGCAATATTAATTTCAACTTGTAATTAATCTGGCAGTTGCTTCCTGAAATGGCTCACGCTTACAACCAGTTCAATGGCAATTAGTACAGTCAATAGACATTTTTTTAACATAAAATGAGCCCTTCATTGCATTGCAAAATCGCAGAATTTTTCCAATTTCCTTATTTCTGGCTCGAATGTGAGAGTTAACGCCATGCTTTCATTTTCAGTCAAGGGTCATCCAGGTCGTTTGGTATTTGGTCTTCTACGGGGCATACCCACAGTGGCCATGCAAGGAAGATTTCATAATTATGAAGGATACAATTTGTGGAAGGTATAAGAAATAAAATTCAAAGTCGAAATGAATTTCAATACAACTATGTTTACATGTATCAAATTTCATGTTAACCTTAGTGTGCCATGCCAATTCGAGTGATGAAATTGATCGGAATTACAACTGTCATCCTCACCAACGCTGCTGGGGGCATAAACGACGAGTTCAATGTGGGGGATGTCATGCTCCTCAAAGATCACATTAATTTCCCAGGTTTTGCAGGCGACAGCCCTTTGAGAGGGAAAAACGATGATCGGTAAGTTTGTTTCCCTATTGCCCGGTTATTGTTTGACAAAACATATGGCCACTTTATTCAGTAATTATAAATACTGCCTTTTAAATCCACAGGTGGGGCCCACGTTTTCCATCAATGTCTAGTCTGTATGACAACGAGGTGCGAAAAATTGCCAAAAACGTTGCCAAAGAAATGGGCATCAATGATTTCCTACGTGAGGGCGTTTACGCGATGGTTGGAGGCCCGAGCTATGAAACGTAAGTTTATGTTATAAGCCAATAATGTCATGTTGCACCACCTGAAATGATAGGAATTGGGAAAGCAAGAAAAATGATTCAAGCTACTCTGTGCTTGCTCACCTTGTTATTCATAATTGAGGAGTGTACTTGCAAAAGCTGGTATGTCAAAGAACTATATTCTTTAATTACTTTAAATACTTTTAATTCTTTTTGTGCCTTGAACCCACACTTATGAGACAAGAACACATTTTTTTAGAACGTGGTACAAGTACAACTCCATACCTTTGTGGAATAGGGCTCTGCTTTTGCAACTTCACGTACACTCCTATTTTTTTTCATATTTACATTTTTAAAACGCAATCACTCTAAGTTGAGGAAAAAAATTTGTTCACGAGGACGTGTTATTCAGATTAAAAGCTGCTTTTCAAATTCCTAACATTGCAGACATACTGTTTGCATTGAATGCTTGTATGCAAGTGCATGTTCCGTTCGAATTACGGGTTATGTAGGGTACCAAAAATATTAGCCGGAATCATCTACAGTAGTTGATCCATGTTTCTGTTGTGCTTCAGAATTGCTGAATTGCGGCTACTTCGTACACTCGGTGCAGATGCAGTTGGTAAGCTCGTGTATATTTTTGGTAAATAGGCACCATGCCACCATTATGAGGCTTTCATTAAGTGCTTGCATTTTGACATAGGGATGAGCACAGTGCACGAGGCTGTGACTGCAAGGCATTGCGATTTGCGCGTTTTCGCCCTGTCGCTAATCACTAACAAATGCATCTTGGAATATGACACGGGTGAGGAAGCAAATCACGAAGAAGTGCTGGATACCTCAAACAAGAGGAAGGAGGCCCTGCAGGAATTTGTGTCACGACTCGTTGTGGAGATCTCCAAAAAGAAAGTGAATAAGTAAGATCTCGCATCTCAAGTTTTTAAAAATACATGTACCTCTCATAGTTTGAAATTTGTATCCTTGGAGTAACTTATCCCTATTGTGAAATCGCCTGCCAGTGATCCAATAGCACAATTGCTCCCGAACGGCGTACACAATTGTGTATTTTCTTGTGACCACTGATTTGTCAGGCAAAATCCTTTGTGGAAATTAATTGTGACATGAACGATATTTTTATTAGATAAATTTTAAACCACTATTGCCTGGCAATGCATGAGCTGTAATTTCCTGCTGCTTTAGAGGACCATCTGTCAGGTTTTGAGTAGTTTGAAAGACTATTGAAATCCACACTGATGGCAATATTCTAGATTCTAACTTATTTCTGTACTCATTCCTAAATTGTCTCTTGGAGAAATTATTGGAAAATCACCTAGTCTTTAAACGTTGAATTATGCAAAATTATTGCTCATAGTAGGCCTGTGCACTAAATTTTATACAAGAAAATCTTTGAAATTCCCCGTTGAAATCTTTCTTAGTGGTTCTAAAGTTTCACTGATCTTTCCTTGTTTCAAGCTAGGATTTGTTTGCAATTAGCTTACTGAACTCTCAAACAGAAAACAAATTTAACAGATTCGACAGAGGAGAAATCTGCTGTGAGAATATTCATATGGCAGGCTAGAAAGAATATAAATGTACATAGGACATTCCACATAAAATTCCTAAATTGTATTATAGTATTCGAGTTACTTCATTGTAACAAAGGAGGGACACCTCTATACGATGAAAGTTTCCCTATTATATTTGTTGTAGTGTTCAGTTTTACTTCGTGCATTTTATTTATAGTTTAGATATTATGATTGCATGTGCTGTATATATTTAACCGTGCACCCAGTGCATATAGTGAAAAGTTCTGGTACTCGTTAATTAATAAACTAAGAAATGTTTAATCAGTTTGCCAATGTCTTTCGTTGGGGTTTGGAGAGTAGTATACAATAAAATATAAGCGTTCATAAAACCTTACCTAAAGAAATTCCACACATGATTAGCAGCGCTCTTCCCAATAACTACAGTTAAATCTTCTTTGGTGGCTTCGCCAACATTCGTTATTCCTAATGAGATAAACAAATAATTTTAAGTATTCGTCCATGCAATGTTTGACTTTCAGAAATATCAAAACAGTCTGGTTTTACAATTGCATTCCGAACAGAAACCTGAACTGTGGTTTATTTCATGTCAAAATTTAAGGTGTATTGAATCTTAGATAAATAATAGGCAAATGAAATACTCGTACTTTTATAATGAGCAATGAGCTGCTTTGCCTTGATTTCTCCTAAACCAGGAATTTGAAGAAGTGTTTGAGGAATGCAATCGTCGAAACTAGGCATGGATTTCTTGATCCGAAATGCGTTGCTGCGCTCGTTATTCTCGATACTGTTCTGTGTGTATAAGGATGGAAATTATAAAGGCTAAATCGAACGTTTTGAGAATGGTGTCTGATCAGGTCATCCAAAAATTGCTGAAGAGAACTCACAATTTGTAAGAGCAATTGTGCTGCTTCTGTCTGGTTGGCAACTGTCAGTAAAATCAGGCCCAAGTCCAGCACAGCAAATTGTTGTACTGACTTCAGATACTGTTGGGTCATTTCGGATCTTTCAAAAAAAACCATTCCACGAAGTCCTCGATTCTGAATAATAGAAATAATAAATGTCCCAGTCCGGGCTGCAACTAACGCATGTAGAAACCTTTACAATAAATAGCAGTCACATTTACAATAAATAATTATTATAATGGCATATTTAGGCTAGATAGGTTATGTTAGGGGATTTAAAAGCTTCATTTCCTATTTCGTCATTTTGAATATTACCCAGTTAAAATTTTCAAATGAATTATTTTTTCTCCATTAAGAAATTCATTTAAGAAATAGAACTAGAAATGAACCTACATGTATTTTGCATAACTGCTTAGTTTTAGAATTTATTTTGGGTAAAAATTTTGTCAGCATTAAAACCGAAAATAACCAGGACAGCAAACAAACAAAAGGCGTTTGGAACCTTTCTTGGAAAATAGGAGTTATTGGATCTTTCTTTAATTACATGTAGGTTTACGTTAAGAAAAATTATTTCAAAATAGTCAAACTTGAAGATTTTCAGTTTACTTATTATTAAATGACAACCCACATTTCTTAACTTTGCCAGCTTTCTTCTGTAGTCATACATGGTGTTCAAAATACAATCTGCCTCTGATAGGTAAACAACGGCAACTCTGTCGGATAAATAGAAGTCAACGACACCGGCACTGTCTTCGGAAAAAATAAACTGGCAGTGATGTTCTAGAAACGAAAATGTGTACTCTTATTAATTATTTTATTAGTGAAATCTATCGAGATGCCAGGGCCCTACCAAAAGTAATGCAAAACATTTTTTTTTAAATTCACTCTTTATTCTACAGCACTGAAATTTTTACTGTTAGTTACTACGTGTTTTAGGAACTCAAATTATTTTTCAAAATAATTTCCATTAATTTGAACCACCTCACGTCATCTTGGAATAAGAGCATGTTAGTCGCGTGGTAAAAATCAGGTTAGGCGCATCTAAACCACTGAATTCCAATTCATGGCACCATCTGAAGCATCAACATTTTGTTGTTATGCATGGAAATTATTTTACTTTCCTAAAGGATGTAGTAGCTAACAATAAAAATATCAATGTTATGGAATAAAACGTGAATTTACAAAATAAAGTTTTGCGTTACTTTCGGTTCGACCCTAGGATTTAATTGGCAATTGATGACGTACTTTTAAGGCAGTCTAAAAGCTGGGACTGTTTCCATCTCTGGTTTACCCATATTCTTCCTTGAGGTATCTTCCCTGAACGTTCGCCAGGGGTCGATAATTTCACTGTCTCGCGTAACGAGGTGTTAATTGATCCATTTAAATCCCAGTTATTAGCCATCTTTCAGTTCGCCAAAACTAGTCACCTAGGCTACTGGAGGAAAGAAGCATTTTCTAGTAAGAATTAGTTATTCGAGAAATGACACACTCGGCACAGGCAGTTTTCGGACAAAGACGAGAGCTGAAGAAACTAGGAAATAGAACTCTTATTTGAAAGCAAGACATATAATATGTCTTGGGTTGTAAACCTGTTGCTGAAACGTGAAGCACACTTGACAATGCTTACAGCACAGGCCCAAGAAACCAAATTTAAACAGATGGCTACAATATAAAGACCCAAAGGTCTAGTTTTCACGTAATCACTGCTTATATTGTAATGCCTAGTTTCCATGCAAACTTAAAGTGCATTTAGATAAAATCTACTTTATTAACGTCAAGCATCATTGCGTTGCAATGGCCATACTTACAATTTGTCACCTGGTGGTTAAAAGCTGCAACTCAACTAGAATATAGGGCGTGGTCTATCTGGCATCGCAAAAACCCGATTCAACATTTCTCCATTACTCTAGCGCAAAAAATGGCGTATGATCGAAACTCGTGTTTTTATTTCTAATGTTCGTTTTCGAAAAAAACACCCCTAGAAATCCGCGCACGTGCTCTCAAAAATTCAACAACAAAGTCGACGTCCCCTCATTGCGGGTAAATAATGAAGCTGTGCGAAAATGGTAATCTGGTTTTAGAGTCAACTGAACGTTGTGCTCAATTTGAGCCTGTCAAGTGTCCCCATGACAGAATCGATTTTCTTAAAATGGATTTTAAATTTTTACTTAGATAAATAAAACCACCCCCTTGCAGTTGCTCCAGCTAAATCCGTAAAATCAACTTTAGGTAAGCAAAACTCGTTTCAATACAGGACTTTCTTGTTTAAAATGCTCTTTAACTCTGCATGGAAACTAGGTATAATGCCCTGCAAAGCTTACCATTCGAACAAAACGTTTAGGTCTTAAAATTGACTGCAGGTAAATGAAAAAATGAGAAGAATCCGACGGCAAAGCATTAAATGCGAACACATGGAAATAGCGCATTGCAGCGCATCAACCAGTTAATCAAACGCGAAGGTAGATAGAATTTCTTTGTTCACTCAACCCAGAGGACGAAGTGCAAACTAATCGAAATTACTTTTGAATGGTATAAGAAATTTCCTTGAACTGAACACTGCAGAAGATCCATTACTACATCCAAGTAGTGGATCTTCTGTGCGTGCCTGAGAATGGCCTTGGTCTACATGCGCGTGCAACTCCTCCGCTTCCTAATTGATCTTAGGCGGCAGATTAGTTTTATTTCGGCATATGTAGTCCTTAAACACCCTCTGCCACCAGACAGGCATTTGTAGTACGATATCTTTAGCCTTGATCGGCTTAAACGATCTCTTCCTTTCAATTTAGTCCCGATTCTCACATTCCAGTAGTCTGATTTTGGGTTCTTCGCACTCTGAAACGGAGATCTACACAGGGAAATAACCCTATTCTAAAATAGTTATTTTCATCAGCTGCCTCAGGATTCTAGAAGAGTTCCTCCTGTGGAAGTCTGAATGGGTTGGAGATGGATGCAGCCAAATCACGCTTAAGTCCATGAATGTAACTTGCAATTGGACGTGAATTGGCACTAGCTTGTAGCTACAGTATGTGATGATGCAAATCTAATGCACAGCTGCGCTTAGTACAGACGAAATCGGAGCTGTTGACATCAGTAAGAAAAAATATGGCCAGCTCGAGTTTGCTCAGGAACGTTCATCGCTAGGTATACATGTATGTACTTTGTGTTCCAAAGCAAGGGAAAATGTCATATTCAGTGACGAATGAATGTTCAACGTGATTTCCAATGATGGACTCGGATAAGTCAGCCATCTAACGATTGAATCCCAACAATTAAGACAATCCTAATCCACTTATGGAAATCCGAGCCCATTCGGATCCTTGTTATTGGTCTTATTTAGTGCATGACATCAGACGTTGGAATTCTTCCAGAGCCTATATACAGTAGCTTCCGGAAATTCAGTTGGTGGCCATTCTAATGCGGTGGTAATTGCCGATTGAATTGATGGTGGTAAACCCCACTACCACATGGTATTTATTCACTAACTGATTGTAGGGCACTGATTTGAATTGAATTGACCCTAAAAACGTATCTATATAATAATGCCAAAAGAAATATATGCCTTTCAAAAAATAATGTGGGTTAGCTACGATTACTGCACGTGGTCAGCTGAATGCCTTAATCCAATTAACGCACAGAAAATGCATGGAGATATGTCTATGTTTAGAGATAAGAAATGGAAAATGCATGTACAGTATAGCTCTGGCGATCTCAAACATCTTTTGAAAACTCGCACTAACAGAAAATTGAGAAAATGTTAAAAGCTCACTAATTTATTCTGTAACTGCTTCGACGGAGAGATTATCAGATCGGTTATCGGAGCGAGCGGCTTAACAGACCTCTTTATCACATCCGAAACCTCGTTCTACATTTCACATAATCCCAGTCCATCAGGGCGGCAGGGGACGCGAGCATATGCATTTTTCCCCGCAATGCATCAAAATGTGCATGTCGCGGATAACCGCGGAAAGCGTGGCTTGATCGTCTGAAACGCGAAAGCAGATTCTATAAATACATCCACGTCTAAAAACAGCTTAAATCCTTGATAAACACAGCCGAGGGGCGACACGCAATCGTCCGTACCAGTGAAAAGGTAGACAAGCGTTCACGTAATCCAGCATGGACGGAGCGATAAACGAGCAACGATGGACGACGGAACGACGAACCTTCTTCGGCCGCCTCCAGTCGCTCACAGCCCTGAGCCCACGCTTCGTCAACCGACGACGCGTCCCCCTCGCCTTCCTCGAATAGGCATCACGTCACTCGATGACAACATCCGCATCGCGATGCAACCAACGCTTCACCAAATACACTGCTGCTATGGTGGGATCATGTTTTTTTCATGCAGAAACAAGTACAACAACGTCCAACGTCGGACGAACATGGAGGAAAGGCCCAAATTTTGCTTGTATGACACGAGTTTTAACATTTACTGAGCACAGAGAAAATACCGATAATTGTTAATTTAAATAACATATCGCATTCACTTATATTGCAACATTTGAACAGAATAATACATGTAGACAGGATGTGTAAAAAAGTAATGTCAATATTAACAGACTGGTCAAGCAGCATGATGGTGTACGTTTCCTACATACAAACAGTATTCAGTACAACACCCAAAGATGACCGTGTACTTCCCTACTTTTACCACATTAACTAAATGGAAGAGACCTACATGTTGACCACTTCTGTATGTTGTATGTATACCACTGTAGGGGGGGGGGGGTATTCGAAATACACAATAGTAATTTACACTGTATGTTGACCAGCATGGTCTCTGCATGTATACAGTCATAATTTATTGTCTGGTTGCAAATTTTACAGTAACTGTTGTTGGATATACGACGTCCATGCCGAACTGAACACTTGAGCCAGCGTGCGCAAGTTATTTGCCCCCTTTTAATGCCTCCCCATTT
>JAQGAF010005759.1:0-11460 GCA_034687865.1 Kryphioiulus occultus | reverse complement strand
CGAAGTTAATACAGTGGCTCATTTTTATGTATCATGTTTTTAAAGGAAGGAATCGCTACTCGACCGAAATGAAAGTACAGTAGGTTTAATAATCTTCTATGATTTGCGTTGTATCACGCTGATTAAAACGTTTGTGTCAGAAACCTTTGTTGCTTCACGGTCACGAGCGTGCTATCACGCAGATTAAATACAACCGAGAAGGAGACCTTTTGTTTTCCTGCTCGAAAGATCCACAACCCAATGTCTGGTATTCTGTGAATGGAGAACGATTAGGCACACTGAATGGACATACTGGAGCAGTTTGGTGCATTGACTTTAACTGTATCCTTTTTCAAGTTTGAAATCTTTACACTAGACGTGACAGTACCAGAATGATTAGTGAGGCATTTTTGTCTGCGTTTTATAGAAATAAACCAAGATTATAATGCAACTGATGTTGCCACATACAATCTTACAAGAGTAAATCACTGGTATAAATGTTAGAAATATTTTCTTAATAAATGCATAGGGGATACCACGAGGGTTCTAACTGGATCTGCCGATAACAGCATAGTGTTATGGGATTGCGAAACTGGTTAGTGAAATTTTCGTTAGGTTGTGGCACAAATTGCGGTATTATATATTCATGCCTTATATTTTAGGATCAACCATTTCCACGGTGAAGTCTGTACCTGCAATTATTCCTACAGTGGAAGGATGGTCATGTTTAGCACGGACAACACAATGAGACAAGTGTGCGAAATTCACATCGCAGACTCTGAACACATGGCCTCTGGACATAAGTGGCTTTGCCATTGTTACTCCCAGCTTCTTCTCGAATGTTAACAGATTTGACAGTCTCTATTTTCACACACATCTCTTATGCTGGATAGAATCTGAACCCATTATACGCATCCCTGTTCAAGAAAGTAAAGTGACGAGTTCGCTCTGGGGTCCATTGGATCAGTACATAATCACGGGTCATGAAAGTGGGGAAATCATGCAGTGGGATTTACGGATGGGTAAACAAATTATTTCTGTGCAAGAGCACACTAAGCCAATCAGTGATATGCAGCATTCGAAAGACGAGACTATGCTCATTTCTGCCTCCAAGGATAACACTGCTAAGGTATTTTTGCGAGCTCGCATATAAGGAATGCATGCTGTCAGTTATTGTTGAAATTAAGTGACTTGTTTTTTCTATGCAGCTTTTTGACTCGGCCACGCTTGAAGTGTTGAAGACCTATAAAACTGATCGACTGGTCAATTCTGCCGCTATTTCACCCATTCGAGACCACGTATGATCAAATAAAACGAGTCCCTGATATCTGTGCCAGGAATTTTGACTATATCTCACGGTGAATATCTTTAATTGTTTTCAGGTTGTGCTCGGTGGTGGTCAGGAAGCCAGAGATGTAACGACAACTTCGACTCGGGCCGGAAAATTTGAAGCTCGCTTTTTCCACCTCGTATTTGAAGAGGAATTTGGCCGGGTTAAAGGTCACTTCGGTCCCATCAACAGCGTGGCTTTCCACCCTGATGGGAAAAGGTATGCATTCTCAAACACTTTTGCGGCTTATGCTTGGACAGACCGAGTTGACTGGTTGTTACTCGTGTTTTTTTCTTGGTGGTGTTAGCAATGTTCGCATTCTTCATTTTCAGTTATTCAAGTGGTGGTGAAGATGGTTATATTCGTGTCCATCGGTTTGATCCTCAGTATTTTGATTTTCATTTTGAGTGCTGAAGTACAACTGCGCCTTTCAACCTGATAAAAATAAATGCTTAAAAGCTAGCACAGTTGTTCTTGTATAAATACAAATAGTGTACGGTGGCTTGTTTCAAAATTGGTGATTTAGTGAAAAATTTAGAGAAGAACTGGATTGGACTGTTGAGTTTTGATTGAAACAAAACGTCCTATGGAATCGGAGTACAGTAGAACCTGACTAAAGTAATATCCTTGGGACTGCTGCTGAATATTAGTTTGGACAGGTTAGGGGCAGGGGCCTACCCCTCGATCCTAGGAAATCACTTTTATATTTTCCCCTCCGCGTTTCCTATTTTGCCGAATTAGCTTCACTACAACCTCTAGTATAACTTCACGCGAAAGTTGTGGGACCAATAAAAGCCTGACATTAGTTTAGAGAGGATAATACATTAGTATTAGTAGGATATGTGCACACCTTGAGAAAGTGGGCTTCTTCTAACTGCTGAAAGGTTTTGTGGGGCAACTCGCAAATTTAATCTAACCTAACCTTGTCTAATGTATGCCTATCTGTTATACATGTACATGTAGGCGAGGTTAGGTTAGGAAAAACAAACATTTGCAAGCTGCCTAGTCAAGTTTGTGCTGTTAGGGGAAGCCCACTGTGTTGTGAGGTGTGCACAATGCACATAACATATCCTACTTTATACTTCAGACAGCATTGTCCAGCGTCTGGACTGGCACTTGACATTAGTTTAGAGAGGATATTACTTTAGGAAGTATTCGTTTAGGCAGGTTCTACTATAGTGTACATGTACGTACATTATCTGCACTTGTGCAGTGACCAATATTTCTGTTCCACCCTGTATAGACCGGTTTAGTTCTAGGCATTGCCGTTTGGTGTCGCTGACTCTAAAATTGGCGAATGCCAAAGGTGTTCGTGTCTTTTCAATTCATTGCACAAAATGGCTCCCAAACGCAATGGAGAGTTGCTGGCAAGGGTCAATTTTCCACCGTATGCAGTGCGAATGCTGTCTAGCAGATATCTACTAGTTGCAGGAGGAGGAGGAAAATCTAAAAGTGGAATCGCCAATGCCATTGTAAGTATAAACATACTGTCATCATGCAAAAACAATTTCTCTATGGTGAAGTACTTACCTGAGCCTTGAGGTCTATGAAGGCAACAATGTAGGTCTTGACCTATTAAACTAGCTCAAGACTATCAGGTTTGTGGGCTGATTTGTCAAACAAATCACTGCAATGTTCTGCTGACTCGTACCCTAAACATTTACTTGCTATAAATTATCTCGTTTGAGCTATTGAATAAGCATTTACATGTATGCATGGCTGCATGAAGAGCCATATGGATCTTGCACTTATTTAGCATCATGTCCCTTTCAGTATGGTTGCTGTAATTTCCATATAACCAAAGGTTAGAACAGGGTATCCACCAGTCATGGAAAAGTGATGAAATTTACGTCAGGGTCATGGAATTTTTGCCTTTGATTCATTAATAAAATGTTTGGCCAATGATCATATGTCATCAATGTGGTTTCTGAAAATCAATATTTAGTGATGACATAAAACTTAAACGGCCCCATCTTTTAATAGGCATTAAAAACGTTTTGAAAGCATGAAAACGTCCATGAATTTGCAATACCATTGTATTGCGTTGCATGTACCATTGTATACCATTGAATTTGCAATACCGTCGAATCCGGTAGACCCGCATCCTGTAGAAGAATGTGCTGCTCCCAAATTTATTGAAATCATTGTTCAATTAGTCAAAAGAGAGTTAAAAACCTTAGTTTATGTTCAGTACTTTAGCATTTATGTTCATTTGATGAATTCTTAAATACAGGAAATTTACGAATTGAGTTACAACGGTGTCAAGTGCTGCGCTCGACCTGCTAGTCGGTTTGTCATCGGGGATAGTGCGTGTATGAATTGTGTAGCATGGTTCAACGGGAAATCCCACATGTTGGC
Organism: Kryphioiulus occultus; assembly: GCA_034687865.1. Classification (NCBI taxonomy): domain Eukaryota; kingdom Metazoa; phylum Arthropoda; class Diplopoda; order Julida; family Julidae; genus Kryphioiulus; species Kryphioiulus occultus. The sequence continues at coordinate 7,793 of JAQGAF010005759.1, read as the reverse complement.
AGCTGGTCTCGATGGCATGTGTCAGATTTATCAGTTGGACTACACGATTGACGATTGTCTGGAGAAAATGGACGAGCAGGCTGCTAGTTTAGGTAAATATCTTGAACGTCACCATTATTTCATATCGGTTATATATCGGTATAAGGCAGCGTTGATTCTGCAGACGGACACGCATCTTCGGGTGTACGCCAGCGGAGAAAAAGTTCGGTCTCAGGTGCCTCCTCTGAAAATTCGAAAACGGGAAAGACGAGAAAGCCGTCGAAAGGTGACGACGCCGCAGATCAGAACAGCAACTGCTTTGTCAGTCGGATAGGATTCGATTTTCATCCTGGAGATAGCATTCAAACAGACTTTCCCACTAAAGAAGAACCATATCAAAAAGTGGTTAGGATAGCCCCAGATCTGAAATTTTTACTCACCGGAGGTTCTGATGGTCACGTGCGAGTGTGGGAGGTAGGCATTTACACTATCCCGTAATAATTTGACACGATTCTGGTTTTACTTTATTCGAATCTGGTATTCACCTATGTTCACGAGTATCCAATTATTTTTCCTTTATGTTTTAATTCTGATGCTTCTTTTATTAGTTTCCATCGTTAAAGAAATTTCTTGACATTGAAGCACACAGTGATGATGTTGATGATTTAGACATTCATCCACTTGGAAACAAGGTAAGTTGCGAGTCACTATCGATGCAAATGTTCTCTCATTTTCCATTCTCTTATAACGAGTTGATTTTCCAGATTGTTAGTGTTTCTCGGGATGGACATGCTGTTATTTGGGCAATGGGCGATGGCAAGAAAGTGTTGGAATTGAAATGGAACTCTGATAGCACCCAGAAATACAGATGCAGGAATTGCCGGTACCATTGCCACTCAAAAGTTGTGGATTTAAACTGAATCGAATTAGGACGCTGATAAGTGCTAAACTTTTAGGTTTGCGATTTCGGAAGGGAAGAAAGACATGTCGAAATTATTCACTGCACATGTACCAGTGAACAAGCAGAAAAATGCACCACTTTGCTATTTAGTCAAATGGGACACAAGTAAATACTTGCCTGAAAAGGTACAGAGTGTGGGAAAGGATTTATCTGCTTTGGCAGTAAGGTACATATCTTCTCTTGTTTTTAGAACCATCAGTAGGATTATATTTTCGTTATAAAGTAATAGCAATAAATTGTTCAAAGTAGTTTATTTCAAAGTAGTTATTGCTCAAAGTAGTGAGCAACGTTATGCAACTGAAACTGGTCTAAATAAGCATTAATTAATTTTTCTGCAATTTATGATTCAGCGATGATGGGCGATTTGCAGCCATTGGGACAATGAGCGGAAGTATCGCAATTTATATTGCATTTAGCCTTCAGGTTGGCAAAATATGGCATTCTAAAACGCTGAAGATATCTTCATATTGCTAATCAGTTTTTAATTTTTATAATTTGCAGAGAATATATTACATTCCAGAGTCCCACAGCAATTTTGTGACTGGGCTAGAATTTTTGCCATCATCTGAAGAGACAGTTTCATCAGTCGGCAATCAAGATGCTTCGTTAATAAGCATATCAGTCGATAATCAGATTAAGATTCATCACATTCCACCTACTGGTAATTGCGAGGTTTCCATTCCACTTTTCTTTCAATTATATGCTATGCTTAAACTAAAGATTTTGTTCTTTTCTTTTCCAGCCACCATCAGCATAGGCATATTCCTGTTTATTATGTTCATTCTGCTGTTTTTTACCTTCACGACGATGAGCTATTTGGGGCTATAATTATGATGCAAGTTAGTCCAAATTTATTTTCTGATATGAAGAGTTTCTTTTCTTCGCCACTTGTATTCAAGCAGTATTTTTCCCTTCGATTTTAACGTGAAGCGACTGTGCATTGTGTACGATTTTATGAAAACGGAAAAACAAATTTTATTTTTAAACCCATGAGATGGCAAAATGTAGCTTTGTTTTATTGGAATGGTTTCTGCATTTTCTAGTTGGGATCACAATGACAGGATATTTCAGCTAAAGTTCATTTGGATTTAGCAAAATGTCTTGTAGAATTTGTGTTTTGACTTTTAAGTAAACTGTCAAACTGTCCACAAGTTGATATTTTAAATCTGATCAACCTAGCCAGTTGCATCATGTAGTAATTTTTTTAATGGTATGTGACATGTAATGGAGCAAATTTATGTTATCGAAACATGTTTTAAGTTATTATTTTTCGCCATTAAAACTCCGAAAAAAAGATAATCAGTGGTATTGGTTAACAATTTTGGCGAGTTTGTGTTCTGGTTGAGCTTTTGCATTGCAATTTCAGAAGCTAAATTTCCATATTGAATATGACCAGTGTACATGACCAGTGACCAGTGTAGGTGCAGCTGCAATCTAATTAACTATTGGTTTCAGTAAAGATTGGCATGAAACAAAATTAATGACCAGATGTCCTAGCCATCAGATTGAATTGAGACTGAAATTTTTCGGTGTCAAAATTGTATTCTGTGTTTCCGTGTTATAATTCTGAGAAATCGGCAGAAAAATGAATGGCCTGCTGCACTCGTACATTAATTTTACTTTATGCATTATTGGCGATTTAGTTTCGCTAATAATAATGGCACACGACATACCAGCTATACGGTAGACAAAAAAAGTATTGGGACACTATGAAAATTGTTGTTCACAATTATATTAAATGGCATACATTTGTAAACGCACCTGTATTGTAATATGCATGTTACATAGTTTATGTAACAACAACAAAAACATCTGCAAAATTAAGGAAAGACTTTTAAAAAATAAAATAGAATATTTCAATGCAAAAAAAAGTATTTGGACAGTATGGCCAACCTGAAATGCTATGTTTAAGGCTGTGTGGGATAAAAGTGGGCTGGACATTTTTGCTTTAGTAAGGGTATGACTCCCAGAATGTACATGAATGTGTTGGGCCATAAAATGACAGACAGTTCCAAGAAATTAGGCCAGAGGGGTTCTTAATCGTTTCCGCCATTGTAAGTTTGCCATACCGTCCCAATCCTTTTTTTGCATTGAAATATTCGATTTTATTTTTTTAAAAGTCCTTTCTTGATTTTGCAAATGTTTTTTGTTGTTGTTACATAAACTATGCAACGTACATATTACACTACAGGTTCGTTTTTCAAATGTATGCCATTTAATATAATTGTCAACAACAATTTTCATAGCGTCCCAATACTTTTTTGCCTACCCGACGTAAATGCACGAGCTACAAGTCAGCTCACGTTCTGAAAAAAAATGTATTCTTGTGTCAAGTTGCGCACACTAAATCTACATAAGTGTTGGTTTAAGGCACGAAATGAATTAAAACTATATATAGTTAAATTTTTAAGTTATTATCGGTACTTATTATCGTTAACCTAACTATTCTTTTTTTCATACCAGCAAGCCTTTGACAACTACATTCCTGAATTTGTCTAGAATTGAATTTTCGAGTTTTCGCGCTTATTCCATTGGCGTCAGGGCGCTTCAGCTCAAGTCGTATAGATGAAAAAAACTGTGGGAGGGCTTGAAGAAGGTGGTTACTGTCATGGCGCTTGCCCTGCTGAGGGTCTCTGAAGTTTTTTGTTTGTTTTCGGATATTTTTCACTTGATGTTTTCGCGTCGCGCTTTATTCCGACGTGGATTATAGTGGCTCGGTGCGCACGATGTAGGATTCTGCTACGAGTGATCGGTATTGAAAACTTGCGCAAGACTAGTAGTTGGATGTTAGCCTCATTCGAACTTTGGGAGATTATTCTACAATGACGCTGATGGCTTCGAAATTCGGCGTCCAAAGTGTCAAAACGCCGGTTTTCTGACTGGGATCCGAGAAGAAGTCAATCTGCGCTGTTTTCTAGTAAGTTTAATTGCTGGTTGAACGTGTTTTTTGCATTTGTACATGCGCTTGTTTCTGCCTATCGTGTGCCAAGGTCCGTACGCGTACAAACACAAATCGATTCTCCCATTGCACTGCATTTGTCACCATAAATGAGCCAATAGGGCGTTCAAAGTTGCATAAGCACGCCATCAACAACCCTAGGGAGTGGAAGGAAGTTCGAACAGCAATTTTTCGTAATCACTTCGACCTTCTCCATGATCCATCACAGTTTTAAATCGTTTGAAACTCCAGTTTCCACCCAGTGACAAGGCTTCCGACCTCATTTGGGCATGTTTTTATTAGCTGTGACTAGATTATGACTAGTTGAAGCGTCGACTTGAGCTGTCCACCATTGCACCTGAGCATTCCTAAGAACACTTCTGGTTTGAGGTTGATTCGAGTTTGTTGGCACTGGTTCGCAGTCCGAACCAATGAAATCCTCTAGGTCTTTGTCTATTTTATGAGCAGCCCCTCATTGCTACAGTGGCATAGAAAACGAAACTCCACAGTCTGGGTAGATGGGCTGAGATGGCTGTGGGAACCCATGGCTCTGTGCCAGTTTTGAGGTCACAGAAGCCCTTGTTGCTCTGATAAGACATTGATGTTTGTTATTTACACGTAGCGTGTTGGTGTGGCAGTATCGTTGTGAAACAGATGTAGGGTTAGGCCTTAAAAAGTGTGAATTATTACACAGGAAAGCTATCAGAAATTTTAAAAAATATGCTGCTTTGAAAAATTGTCTTCTAACTCTGAACTAAAGTAGCATTCTGCCATTCAGGTGCAATTAAATCCCCTAAGGTAATTGGCATTAACTGGTAGTTGGCATGTCAAACGTTCATATTGAATCTCGGATTGTTTCCGAGTGAATCAGAGGGATGACTCTAACATCTTCGATGAATTTATTAGAAGGTGAAGCAATGTTGCAAATTCTTCGATGAACATCCTTGTCTGAGGCTATATGAGAGACTTGCTGATGGATTTAGTGTTTGACTGTTCAATTTCAAATTCTGAATGTTTCTGAGCCTTTCATGTAATATTTCTTGTATCGGATCAGGAATCGTCTGTTGTCAATCAGTCAAATCTCTAACCATGATTGGCAAGCCTAAGATCAAATTAAACAATTTGCAAGAATTTTTTTATTGCATAGTCTATGCACATTACACGTTACCGAAGGAAATATTACCAATTTTGTTTTTCTAATGAAGATGTTCAAGTTAGTTATATCAAAACAAAAACCTTATCCATAAATGACTAGTGTAACAATAATAATGTTTTTTTTCAAAGTTTGTGTTGCACACTTTTGGATGAAAAAAAATTGAGATGGGGATTTTCGTACTGAAGGAAATATCGATATGGATAAGGAAATATAATGATGGGCATTTCTAAAAAATGAGATAGTAATGTTAATAATTAAGTTATGAATTTAGGCGAAGTGTAACGTCCAATAATTCTGTGGTCTGGTTTTTTCTACGAGTGAATTTTTCTTTATTGTGATTTCGGTTTGTAAACTTTTTAAAGGCCTGGCGACCTCCCTGGGATCTTGGGGTCACGACCTACACTTTGGGAAACACCGATTTAAAAGATGCCCTTGTTTTGGTTCTGACTTATGGTGGCATTGCGACCGACAAAAGGCATGGAATTTGACTTTAAAACAAATAACGACAACTATCATTCATCCATGATCTGACCGGAATCACAGACGAACTATCAATTTAATTGCTGATGGTCGTGCAAAAAAGACATCCTGGCAGGATAGAAGTGGGTTCTTGAACATTATGGGAAATGGGGGTGTTCAGTCATGCCAGTTGACTGATATTGAAGATAAAGATAAGAGCAGGACACAGCACCAGCTAGCTCACTCTGTCACAAAACTGGAGTTAAAAAACCAAAGTAATGTTTTGAATTTGGCAAGTAATTGAGGGGGAGATTATTGACATTCTATACGAGGAATGTACTAGTAGCTGTTTCAATTTCAGTTGCTTGACAGGGTTCATACCGTCAGGGAAAGTCAGACAAACTTTGTCCACTAAGTTAGGGAAAGCCAGGTGAAAGTTGGGGAAAACATTCAAAACATTTTTAAATTAAATTTTTTTAACTTGATGGAATGCCCAGGCATGTGGCCAGTATGAAAAAGTGTGGAAAACGTGAAAATGTATACCCTTGTATGAAAAATGTGAAAAATTGGGTAAAATGACAAGAAATTCAGCTTAAAATTGAGGAATACCCCTCCATTCAGGTCCTTAATTTCATTAAAAAACGTACTAAAATTTGATTCTTTTTATCAGTTTTTTTAAATTGCCTGCGGCGCTCTTTTGATGACTAATATTTATAAGAATCTTAAAAATAATGCATTATGTCTTAAAAAATCATTTCCTTGAAAATATACCTGAAATCCAATTTTGATTGAATTAAAAAAATCGCCTATGGCGTTCTTATAAACATTGATGTTAAATTTTACAACATGCAATTTTTTTAGAAAAGCAAGCTGAAGTCCACTATTTCTGATCTAGTTTTGTAAAAAAATTACCTATGGCGTTCTCAATATTGTAGGTGGGTCACGTCCTGTAGTTTGAGATGCACTGTTATAGCTCTTAAAATACCTATTATTTTCAAAAATAGTGGAGAAAAAATGTGAAAACCAGATAGGCCTAATTACATGTAAAAAAATGTGAAAGTTATCAGATTATTGGATGTGAAAAAATGTGGAAAATTGTATACCAACTTTATGCCTGAATGCCCATCAATGGACTTGAGCAGAAAATCTATTTTCTGAAGCACCTTTGGTCCAATGATTGTTTTGTTTTAGATATCCTAAGATTTCCCTGGAAATCACCAATGTCCGTTATGGTGACTTTCCAATAAGTAATTTAAACTGATTGGATAAACATCCTTTCCCAAAATTGTCTCTTTGCAACATTTGTCATTTTATTACTTTTCAGCATGAAACAGTCCCCCCTGTGCTTCTGCTTAAAAGTGTCCCTTTATGTTTGTACTGTAAATATAGGGGACGAAAAAGTAAGTCTCCTATGTCCGAGGACATTAGCAAGGTACTAATGGCTGTATCGGCAAAAACACAGGTACCCGCGTTCGGGAGGTTGATCTTGTTAAGGTTAAGACATTTTTGGCCATTTCCAAAAATGTCCGAAAAAATCTAAATTCCAATTGGATCAAGTCCTGAAATCCCTGGGAATCTCACACCACTATTTGTGGTCTAGTTTTGTAAAAACAATTACCTATGGCGTTCTAGGCTCGTGTCTATAGCTCTGGAAATAGCTATTTTTCAAAAATATTGGGTAAAAATGTGAAGAAACCAGATAATTGCATGTGAGAAAATGTGAAAAATACCATATTCTTGGATGTAAAAAAATGTGAAAAATTGTATACCAACTGGCCACATGCCTGAATGCCCCTCAATAGACATACATGTAAGCAGAAAATCTCTTTTCTGAAGCACCTTTGGTCCTATGATTGAATTGTTTATGCATGTACATGTACCAACTTGGCTTGTCCATCTTTGGCTGAACAAACTTACTGCTACATGTTCATGTACAGTATGTATAAGGTGTGCTGTATATCGATTTCAATAACTCATACACGGTCATACAGTGTATATGGCATACTGTATATACTGTACAGCCTTGGCCAAAAGTATGGAGCACACACTAAAATTCGTCAATTTTTTTTTTTGCAAAATATCTGCATAAATGTTCAAATCAAACATCTCGAGGAATCAAAAAAGAGGGTCCAAAAAGCTGCTAACTTGGAAGCAGAGGCGATTGACCAAGAAGTGTTGCAGTTGCACAGAAAATTACAACAAATATACTGTAGTTAATTGTTGTGTTGCAAATAGTTAATTTTACTTACATAGGGAAAGTCAGGGAAATTGCGTTGCCAGAACATAGTTTACCTTTGGGG
>JAQGAF010005758.1:0-11462 GCA_034687865.1 Kryphioiulus occultus | reverse complement strand
CGAAGCGGGTAAAAATGTTCTTACACGCTTTGCTCGATTTTTGCCCGCTTCCGCGCCTTATCTATTCCTAGCTTAACAGTCCCTGCAAGGAAATCATCTCCAACACGGTAACCATACTGAGACGCAGGGATAGTGCAACCGTGATAGGCATTTGTAAATGCTTTATAGAACAAGGGCAAAAACAGGAAACAGAAAAGTTCAGGAAACCTACTTGTGCAATGCTACCAAAGTAAATTAAATCTTGCACTGGCTGCATGATATAAAAACCTCACATCAACAGATGACGAGCAAGTATTTGCTGCAGAAGGTTGTGCAAACTTGCCTGGCATAATACGCATTCGACTCACATTGGTTGCAGAAAGACCAAATGATCTTGTTTGCATCCAGATGCCAGAAGTTATTTTCCACATACAGTACTTGTATTACCACGACGTGATACGGCTACATGCATAGGCTTATGTCAACACAGCATTGGTTATACAGTATGTATAAATAAGTTTCACAGCGCTAACCTTTCACAAATTACTAAAAATTTGAAATATACCTAGGAGAACATTATTGCCATTCGTAAAATTGCAATGTGCTTAATGTGCAGAGAGCAATGGGTATCCACACGGGACCTTGGTTTAAACTATCATCTGAAGGAACCGTCACACACTGGGAAAAGTGCCTGTCCAAACATTTCCTGGCGATATCGACCAGGGAGCAACCACCAGTGATGTTAGCAGGGCCTTAGGTGCCTCACGTGACGTTAGTAGACTCCTACACTGGTGGTCATATGTATTGGTACCCTCACTAAAATTTCAGATTTCGGCATATAAATAAATGTTCTCGTACGCTATAAACAAAACAGTTATTTTACAATAATAATTAGGCCATTACGAGCTTGGAAAAGCATGTATTTGGAAAATGCAATCATGCACTAACAATATGCATCCGATGATCAGAAATATGAATGGGACAATAGTATTGATACCCATACATCAACTATTAATACGCCCTCCCTCTGATGAAATAACTGCTTGTATACGCATAGGACTACCATTTATTAGCGTTTGGAAGAGGTCAACTTCAAGTTGGCCCATTTTTATTGCAGCACATCTGACATTTTATGGTGACTCTTGGTTGGCTGCTTTCATCATATTTTTTCAGCAGAGACCAACAGTTTTAAATTATGTTGAGACCTGGTGATTAAATAGGCTATGGTGACAACATGTTAACCTTTTTCTTTGTTAAATATGCCTTTTTACCGCGATTTAAGCCTGGAAACCACTGTAGTAATGACATATGTGCCAATGGTAAATCAGTTTACATGCCAATACTTACAAGTTTTGTTGAAAATACCTTGATACTTTGCTTATTATACTACAGTATTGCATGATAAATTCAAGTTCACCTGGTCCATGTGAATTCATAAAGACCCACGAAATAAGTCTACGACCAGCATTAGTCACTGTGGCAAGTGTCTCTCAATTCTTGTGGAAATCTCCATGCATGACCATCACTTGAACAAGTGAACACTTGTAACAAGTGAACACTTGGAACAAGTGAACACTTGGAACAAGTGAACACTTGGAACAAGTGAACACTTGGAACAAGTGAACACTTGAACAAGTGCCTCATGACATTTGACAAAAATAAGTTTAAGCCATCTTAACCTGCCAATGGACATTTGGATAGGATCAAATGGCAGATGAGACGAAAATTAATTTGTTTAACAGTGATGACCACGCGTGGAGAATTCCACCTGAACTGTTAGACACTTGTAAGTCACATAGCACAGATGTACTTGAATTTACCATAACACACATGACATATGTCATGTACTACAGTGGTTCCCAGGCCTAAATCGCGGGGAAAAAGGCATATTTAATAAAGAAAAAGGTTACCATGTTGCTACCATAGCTTATTTTATCACCAGGTCTTAACATCATTTAAAACTTTTAGTCCCTGCTGAAAAAATATGATGAAAGCAGCCAACCAAGATTCACCATAGAATTTCAGATGTGCTGCAATAAAAAATGGGACAAACTTGAAGTTCACCTCATGCTAATAAATGGTAGGCCTATGCGTATACAAGCATTTATTACATCAATGGAATGTCGTATTGATAATTGATGTATGGGTATCAATACTTTTGTCCCAATCACATTTCTGATCATCGGATGTATATTGTTAATGCATGACTGCATTTTCCAAATACATGGTTTTCCAAGCTCGATATGGCCCAATGATTATTATAAAATAACTGTTTTGTTTATAGCATACCAAAACATTTATTTATATACCGATATCATTGCAGAAAAGCTAAATCAACTGAACAGTACCGACATGGGACAGCAGGAAAAAAAGTAATCTAACCTAAAGTAATATATGAGTAGAACCAGACAGCTGACTGATTAGGATCTGCCTGCCAAGCCAAAGATGTGATTGTGTCATTTGTACATATAATATCGGCCACAAGTCGTCTCACACATGATTACATAAACAGATGGAGTTAGGTGTCAGATCAACAATTGCTTTTTTTTCCTTTATTAGCTACAGTCACATATCAATAGGCCTACTTTTGGTTGATTTATCTTTTCTACAAAGAATGTTTGAAATGCTCAGATCTCTCGTAAATAGAAACTGAAAAGAGCATGGAAACAAGAAAATGCATGACGCAATGATAGTCACTAAGATCATAAAATCAATGCGAAATATAAGCAATCAGGAAACTACGTGAGCTGATCCTGTAGCAAGTCAAAAAGTGCATTTATGGTCAATTTTACAACTAGTTTCTACACGACATCTTAGCATTTCAGACAATCACTACAGTACATTTGTATGCAGAAATTAAAACCTACTTGTCTAAAATTAGCTTACTTTACTTAGTTTTTCTTAACCACACTTAAAAGCTTGTTATCTGGGCCCAATTCCACAAAGGTATGGATTATACTCCATACCTTTGTGGCATAGGGCCCTGTTGCTGAAATATTGAAAAAACACCCAGAATCCTCTGTTTCATAAAAAAAGCTTCACGGAGCATGGGTGTGTTGTCTATCTGAGATTACTAAAACTAGGATACAGCACATGCAGACATAATGCAGAAAATGTGCAAAAAAAAAAACAGTTGGATATGCACAGAAAATGCACCACGGTGCCTCACTATGGGCAATTTTGGAGGACAACCATGAATGGTGAACTTGCCGCATCTGGATTTGGAGTTACCACAAACAAAGGAAACAGAAAACCATGTGTGACTTAGATGAAATTGCTTGGAATTTTCTTCAATAAACCCTCACCCTTGTCAAATCTCAAGTGAAATTTCTAAAATTCAGATACAATAAACAACGTATGATTCCATGAACAACTGAAATTTAAATTTATGGTTGAAGTAGACTTTAGGCCTGCAGTAAATCTTACAGAAAAGCCAACACAATTAACATGCAAACATGCATGTTAGTACCAGACAGCTGACTGGTTATTGTCTGTATGTCAACCCATAGGACCCAGGATTACCATCAAAGTAAGTTCCGTATTTGACATCAATCCCATAACTAGGACGTTGATTTGGGCTCTTAGTTGGATTTCAGCATATTCATAATCACACTTAATTAATGTTTATCCAACAGTAAATCTTCACTCAGGTCCCATAAGCTGCAAGATTCACCTGACCATCCAGTCCTGCAATCGGATGTAAATCCAGATTGCAATCTGATTGCCAAAATTATTAATGACACTTCTGTCAAACGTTTATCAGTTACTAAAGTGTACCACAGACGATGTCACAACGCAGTGATATTTTTTTTTCACAAGGCACCAGACTCATACAGTGTACATGTAGGAATAAAAGGAAGTTTGCAAACGTTCCCATACTAGCTCGTACCTTTAATTCGGCAGAATAATCGGAGAGATCAGACATTTCAGCTAGACTTTCCGGAAACCCGAAGACGGCTAAAAACGAAAGAAAAGAAAGTTCAGTTTACGTCTAAATAACATATTATCTAGATCGGGACGAGCGTTAGGCCTAGTTATGGAACTAGTTTTGGAGTACATTATCTTATCAGAGAAATACTTCGGACCACGGATGGGGCCTATTTCGTCAGAAATATGGACGCTTTTGGGTAGGGAAAACAGCAGACTTTTTAACAATATAAAAAAAGTTCAAATGCTTACCATTTCTACAAGGAAATCCGCACCGAAGTAACAAACTACAAAAGCCAAAAACGAAAAGTAAAAATGGAGTCCAGTTGAAGTTGAACCAGTATTCTATTTGGTTGGATTTGTTGACGCCTTTTCGACGGAGGGCTCCAAAATTAGCCAATCACATCGCTTGTGCGTCACTGTGACCTACTTGACGAAGAAAGATAAACTTGACGTTATTTATGAACTTGTCCTGCTTAAGCTGAAGCGCCTTCCGGCTACAGCAGCGCCCCACAGTGTTTGGCTTCTGTCAAGATTTCAGTTCAAGTTTTGGAAATTGATTGTCATCATGGTAGGTTTTGGTCGAATTTATTATTGACTTGTTCTTTGCGTTCATTTTCGTTAATTTTGAAACTTGTATCGGAATTGCCTAATTGATGAAGCGGGCATTGAAGCCGGAATAAGGGTTTAATCGTGCTTGATATGTTGGAAATACTGAGCCTATTTGTGGTTCACTAGTTGTTGTTCATGTAGAAATGGCAATTGCTCTAAAATGCACTTATCATCTGAAGATTCTCATTCTGATGATTTTCGGGAAGTTGTGTTAACGCAGAACTGTTATTAACAGTTATTCAATCAAGTACAAAATCCGGCGAGGCATTTTGACTCACCACTGATCACCAAACATTTTTGCTTCTAGGCACGTCGATATGACTCCCGAACTACCATTTTCTCACCTGAAGGTAATTCATGATAAAGTATTGAAAAGGGACCTTTGAAAATGTGTTTCGTGAACGTTTACTGCCATAGGGCTGTTTCTTAACTCAGGCCAGTTTTGGCTTGAACCTCATCGTTCGTTTGCATCGACTGATTCAGAAATATGCCTACTGGTATTATTTAATAAATGTTAATAATTAATCACCTGCGTTTTCACTAAAATAAGCCAAACTTTTCCTAGAAACTATAATGCTCTTAAACATTTCACCTACATGTATAGTCGACTCATGGCCAGGACATTTGCATTATGCTGATGTTTTTGTCTTGAAAGGTGACATATTACTTCATTTTATTTACACAGTTATTGATTCTATTGTCTTCTGTATAATTTTCTTCAAATAGGACGACTGTATCAAGTCGAATATGCAATGGAAGCCATTGGACACGCAGGTACATGTCTAGGAATACTGGCTGCGGATGGCGTGGTGTTGGCTGCAGAAAGAAGAAATACAAATAAGCTGCTAGATGAAGTTTTCTTTTCTGAAAAAATCTACAAGTTAAACGAGTTAGTATAGAATTTTCTGAACTATGTGGAATGTTGCGATGTACCGCTTTCTTGCTTGATATCGGTACATGTAGGCTATCTAATGGCTTGTGCAGTACTTTTGTTCTCATGGAGAAGTTACAAAAACTCTGGAATATGCTATTGTAATCCAAAAGTTGGCAAAACTTTAGCAATTTCCTTAGCTGACGCCTGAAATTATGGCTGGTACTGGAAGTTTTCCAACATTTTGGATGGATCAATTATTTTCCATTGTTTCGGGACGGTAGAATTTGATTACATTGGAACAACCTAGTGTATTTGTTTGGTCCCATGCAAACTCATGTAAAATTAAACCTTTCATGGTTAGAAATTTCATGTAAGAATTTAAATGTTGTTTTCAGTTGACTTTCAATACAATGATGGATTTAAATTCGAATGTGAAATTTATTCACAATTTACAATTTTCATTTCCATTTAATTCTTTTTCAGAGATATGGCCTGCAGTGTTGCTGGAATTACATCTGATGCTAATGTCCTCACCAACGAATTGAGAGTCATTGCCCAAAGGCGAGGAAATTCTTCCACTGATCTTTTTTTAATGACCTTTTTTGTGTTAATTGGTTAATGGTGTTGGTGATTCTAGTTATTAGCCATAGCATCTTCCTGAACTAAAGTTGCTTCTTGTCAAACGAAATTGTGATGCCCTGGATTGGTTTTGTGTTTTCTTGACTAATTACAATCGAATACTTTTTTCATGTAGATATCTGTTCCAGTATGGTGAATCTATTCCATGCGAGCAACTCGTCAGTTGGCTATGTGACATCAAGCAAGCTTATACACAATACGGAGGTTAGTTTCTTTCATAATTTCTTCTGTCAATGTAAGCTGCCATATTGTTAATTGTATTTTGATGATAATACTAGTAGAAATAGAAAGTGCCTCTCCATTTGGAAATGAGTGTGCAACTGACATGAGTCCTTTTAACTTATAGGCAAGAGGCCATTCGGCGTGTCCGTGCTCTACATGGGATGGGACAAGCACTATGGCTTCCAACTGTACCAGTCTGATCCCAGTGGGAACTACGGCGGTTGGAAAGCCACTTGCATCGGCAACAACAGCGCCGTAAGCATACTTGTTATTGGACTTTATTTTTTTGTCCCACTGTAACTAAAACGCTTCACTATTCCTTGCAGTCTGCAGTGTCCATGTTGAAGCAAGAGTATAAAGAGGGAGAGACGAGCCTGAAGGATGCTTTGAGGCTCTCTATCAAAGTAATGAGCAAGACTTTGGACATGACGAAGATGGCAGCCGAGAAACGTGAGTAAAGGCCAATAACAGATGACCCTAAAATATGAAAAATAAGCTGATATGTGCTCTAAGTTGAAATCATCACACAACTAAACAAATATTACTTCCAATCATTCCTATGTATGTCTGTTTTAATTTGGTGTGCTGTAAAACTTTGGCCTGAAATTTGAAAAGATGAAAACCTCAGCATTCCCAAGTTTTTCTCTTCCAAATCCTGAAATGTTGTCTTATGATCACATGGAGTAAATTTAAAAAATCTAAGGAAAATGCCCAATGCGAGTGGAATGCCAATTGCATGTACAGTAGAGCCCTGGTTAACCGACACTCCGTAGGCAAGAATTCACACAGCTAAATCGAGATACATATTGGCCCATACCACAGTGGCCACACCAAGCAATGCTTGAAGCATGACTTAGTAGAGCAGAACTTGAGTCATGCAAGACTGAATTCACCTGAGAGCACAGTAGTTTAAATGCAGTGCTGCTCCACTGAGCTTGGCCTTCGAGAATTGTTTGGCATATTACTCCTGGTATTATGCTTGGATCTCTAAGCTACCAGCCTCTAGGCATGTTGTAGTTTAATTATTCCTATAGCAAATCGTTCGAGAAATTTTTCGGCAAAAAAAATTAAACCAATTTTACACTAATTATCATCAGTTTTTAAATGCCAATCGAAGGATGAAACATTGGAAGTTGATCCCGAATGTTTTTTCAAAGTGCTGACCACCAGTAGCCCTGCATTTGCCTATTTGTCCCAGATGAAACAAGGATAGTACAATTAATTGTATGAATTATACTCAAATTTCAATGTATTTGTCATTTCTACTATTGAATCGAGTAACAGTCAATATGTTGTTTGATGTGAGTACTGCTCCAATTGAAGTAAGGAGCACACTTGGAGCAAGCTGCCTGAGTCACCTTTCATTAGGCAGCTGTGGTACCAGATGCTAGTTAAACCCAAGTCTTTGCTCATACCAAAGTACAGCTGAATTAAGCAACTGTGGTATAGGCCATTATTTAAAACATTTCTTTTTATCTTGATGCTTTAGGCACTTCACATCCTCTTGATTTCTGTAAGCAAGAAACTGCACCTTGTGACAGATGAAATCAAACGTGTGATTACAATTATCCCACATTTATTATGGGCTTCAGTTAACAGACAATGCTCTGGTCTTTTGCCTGTTGGATAACTGCAATTCTACAGAATTATCTTTATTTGTACTGATGATTTACTGTTTTACTTACTTTCTTTGCAGTGGAACTTGCCACTCTAACCAGGGAGAATGGGAAAACTAAAATTCGTATTTTGCCTGCAAAAGAAGTCGAAGAACTGATTAAGGAATACGAAGCAGAGGAGGCAAAAGTTGAAGCTGCCAAAAAAGAGAAGGAGAAGGCAACGAAGAGTTAATTTTTGCGTTATTCTTTTTGTAATATGGTGTTAAGGTATGTCGGCGTATCCTGAAACTAAATAAAGCCACAAACATCAATTTTGCTTGTATGTTATAACTGTCTAATATGGCATTGCCACAGCTATCATCATCCTAAACCCTGCTCCAAAGCTACAGTGGCAACATCTACAACACTTCAAAATTTACAAAGATTTTGAACCTAATTTAACCTCAATGACAGAAGTAATGACAACACATAGTCACAGTCTTGGTTTAATCTATTATTTACATTCGAAATGTTATATGAGTGGGCACCAAAAACTAACGTACACACGTCCCACTGCAGCAGAACTAGTTAACGGAAATAAAGGTCTATTTTCGGTACCACATCTGCAATGTATTTGTCCGCTTGATTTTTTTCTGAAGTTGCAATATACCATACATTAGGGCCTCTGCAGTAGGAGGACAACCTGGAAAAACAAAATTCAGATATATTCAGATTCTGGGTTTGGATAAATCAACTTTGATACTTCACTTTGTTTAGAAAAAACGAAAGAATTCCACATAAACAACAAATCCAAAATTAACAATGTGAATATTTCTGCTTGTGGAGTTGTCAAAGAATGACTGAAGCATTATCCAAGACACAAATGCACAATTGGTTATAATGCTGCTAACCAAACTAGGTTGGCAATGAAGTTATTAAGTAGTTTCGAATACAACTTTCATGTTTATAGAAAATTTCCCCAAGATATATAGTTTGCAATGTTTTCACATAATTTGGTTATTTTAGTAATTTTTAGTAGCACATGTATGTTGCAAACCCAGGCATTTCATTTGAATTTTTGATATTGCTGTTTGTTATATTATCGTCAGAATAAGCGAGCATCCATTTTCATTGGATGTAAGGTAAATTTTCAATCAGGAAAATGCATCGCTCAGAAGTGCATATCACCGCAAAGACGATCATTGACCGGATGCCACGAGCATGTTCGGCCAAGTCATCAGCGCAGTTGGTCCACATTGCTGACCGTTTCAGGACCCCTGCACCATTCATCATTGCACTGCAAATTGCTGAAACTTAAAGCCAGTTTGCCAGAAAAAAATGCTGGATCACAAGAGAGTAAACTCCATTCAAATGGTACCCTTTGTTTCATGATTTTGGATTTCTTAATTGGTTTGATATCTGGTAAAATAACCATACATCCTATGGGTTTGATTGGGGAAACCTGCATGATGAAATATTTACCTGGCACATAAATATCCACAGGGATAATTCTGTCACACCCCCGGACAACCGAGTACGAATAATGATAATAACCGCCGCCGTTTGCGCAGCTTCCCATAGATATCACCCAACGTGGCTCAGGCATCTGATCATAAATCTGAAATGGAATGTAAAAATAAGTATATGTGAGGAACAAATTTTCGCTCATAAATTTGCAGAAAACATATGGTTGTTTTTGTTTTTCCGGTTTATCTTACAATAATAAAAGCTGTTTACAATTTCAACAAACATAATAAATTGTTTCGTAAAGTTGAAGATTTTGGGTCAAAAAAGGTACGTATTGAAAGCATTGTCACAAAAAAGCCATAGTTCAGAATACAAGTGTTGTCCTAAAAAATTTAATTTTCGCTTTAAAAAAGTTTGAAAATAAAACTAAATGAAATAAATCAACAACTTCTTGTCTTTGAAGTGCACGCTATTTATGTGGTTGAACTTCATGGTAATAAGTAATTTTGCTGAGATTTTGTTACGAAATCTTTGTAAAAATGCTTTTGGTAATAACGATAATTAAAGGACATTCAACTAACCTTACGTATGGCTGGAGCCATCTTGTTAGTTAGTGTACCTGCCACAATGATCACGTCTGCCTGACGAGGACTTGCACGAAAGACCACTCCATATCTGTCCATGTCATACCGAGGAGCCGCAATGTGCATCATTTCTACGGCACAGCATGCCAAGCCAAAAGTTAAAGGCCACAATGATCCCTGTAATGCACAAACCAAATGCAATTTAGTTAGTTGTCTAAAAGTTTTTGTAATTTCCAAGGGCGGAAAGTCAAAAAGTCTTGTTATTTATTTTATAATTAATAATTGAAGTCGCATAAAAAATTGAAGCATGCAAAACGTTAAGCAAGTTATTCCCTATAACGATCACTACTTGATGTTTGCATCATTGATGACGTTCTAAAGCTTTGCACAAAACATAATGGCGCGCTTGAAAAACAATTTACACGTATGGCATTGTTCATGGGCCCAACAGGTGCGAAAATAAGCCAACGTTAAAAACTCCACAAACAAACAAACACATATTGAACTGTGCTCAGGCATACGTTTTTTTGAGAGCTACAGTAGCGCCATGTTGCAAACAGACATAAAAACGGGGGTCCTCACGTACTATAGATTCGGGGCATGAAGGCGATTTTGAACCAACGTATGCGCAAAGCGACGAAAAATTGGGAATGCCTGTAAACAAAATTATCTACCTTGCGGGCCCAGTTCAACAAATCATCCAGTCGTGCTACTACATATTCAGCCTTGCTGGAAGTATCTTGAAACGGTGAATACGGCCGGCGTTTAGTTGGTAGTTGACCAGTTGTGGCAGGTTGCGAACTGCTTGAACTTTGACTTCGGTAGGGTACCAAACTGCAGATACATGACAAAATTGTCAATTTCTGGTTTTCGGTCGCTTTACAACAAGAGAAATGATCGTTTTATCCTCGGAAATAACAACACATCTTGGGCGTTTCATTTCAGATACATGACAGAAATTGTCAATTTCTGGTTTTCGGCCACTTCACAACAAGAGAAATTGACTTTTTATCCTCGGAAATAACAACACATCTTGGGTGTTTCACTTCTGAAACAACTGAGTGCTACAAATTCGCTTCTCCAGTAAAGTGAAACTTTTTCAGTTGTGCTGAGTATGATATGTATTTACCTCACAGACTGATTTTTGGTATCTCCTTCAGAAACATTCTGTGCAGTGTGTAATTTGCATGAAGACGTAGCAGCTACGGGCAGGCACCTAGGAAACAGTCGAGCAATCACTCCAGCACCAGCTGTTCCTTTCAAAACTGTGAAGCAAACAAAAGAACAACGCTTGACTATAAGTACAATATTATGGTATTCATATATGGTCAATCGACGAGAAGCTAAACATATCGTCTGTACAAACATTTTAGTTGGTGGTCAGTCAAAACATTCAACATGTGTAGTGGGGTTCATGGTTCATACCCAAATTTGCAACTCTGACTTTCCCTGACCATATCTGATTAATTTCCCTGACTTATCAAATTATTTGTTTGTTTGTTTGTGGAATTTTTAACGTTGGCCTATTTTCGCACCTATTGGGCCCATCACCAACGCCAGGGG
>JAQGAF010005757.1:0-11463 GCA_034687865.1 Kryphioiulus occultus | reverse complement strand
TTAGAGAAAATTTTACCCAAAGTGAACTCCCTCCGAGATAATTTGGGGTACCCGTCTTTTATTAACACCCTGTATATATATACAGTGAGCAAAAAAAGTATTTGGCCAGTATGTTTTTTTCGATTTACATGTTTATTTTTGCATGTAATGGTACAAATATTTTTTGTAATATTACTGACAGCATTTTAAATGATATTGTACAAACAAAAAATGTTTGCAAACTCATAATAAATAAATAACAAACAATAATCAAAATTCACAGGCAAAAAGAGTATTTGGCCACTCAATAGAAGTATACATTTTGCCATACAATGGTAATATTGTACCATTATATGCAAAAATACACATGTAAATCAAAAAATATATACTGGCCAAATACTTTTTTTGCTCACTGTATAACTGGATGTCTGTGGGCATTGGACAATTAAACCCATGCTAGGAGTATTTTTTCACCCGTTCTGTGGGCTGCAAGCTGAGGGTTGCGATATATTGGGTTGCAAGCTGCTACTACATTGGTAACCAGATGGAAGTAACTACCATTTAAGTGTTACAGTACAGCGGCAGTACATGTAACTGTAACTGTAAACACCACCGTCACTGTACTGTCACCATTACCATCACTGTAACCATGCCATAACCATAAACGCCACGGTAACTGTGCCGTAACCATGAACACTGGGTTGCAAGTTGATACTACATTGGTAACCAGATGGAAGTAACTACTACCAATTAAATGTTACACCATTTTACTTTTACTTTATTAGACACATTGGTGTCAGCTGACGGGGCAATCGGGAATGAGGCTAACTACAAAATTGCAGTGGCAATGGACATAGCCATGAAACTGAGAAAAGCAAGACTACACTCATCATTGGAGATGGGCCCAACCAACCTGTCGGGAACGACCAGTTTACCTTCTTCTTGTAAGTTGCTGTTGTATAGTTGTTTCACTGTACAGTGTGCATTATTTAATAAGACAATTTTGTAGACTCGATCAATAATGTGCTGGACCTCCTTTTTTCAATGGTGGTCTTTTGGTTCGAATCCTCATTTCCAGCGTAGTTTCCACGAACACCGTTAATTAGGCGCGCTAATCGCTGTTTCTCATCACTAATTACAATTAATATTTCGCCGCTTTTCTATTTCTTCGCTAATTAGCAGCACGGAAGGCGTAAGGGAGTCGCCTTGGGCTGCGAGCTGAAGCACCGTTGTTGATCTGCCGCTCACAAGACCAGCATTTTAAAGCCGCTTCAATGCTTGGCGTCCGGGTGGAAGTAAACACGTTTTAATTGAGTTAATTGGTGCTGTTAATTCAGCTAAATTGACTCCCAAAGCCATCACTGTTGGGGCCACTCCAGTCTATGGTGTCAGTGGGAAATGCTTGGGAAGGCGCTTTTGCCTATGTGGGGGCTTTTTCGGATGAGAGTTAAAACCGAGGTCCAATGTGTATCCCTCAAGCTCTCCACATGTTAATGATCCCTCAGGGGGCGTATTCCACTCTGTAGGCAAAATTTTTCAATTCAATTCAATTCAATTTTTGACCCTACAGTCAGCAGATGAATGCCAGGTGGTAGGGGGGACGGTCTGCCCCGTGGCCTTGGTGATAGGCCCTCATGTGCAAAAATAAGCCAATGTTAAAAATCTCACAAACAAACAAATAGCCGGTGCTTCAGATAGGCGACTTCTGCACACTATACTCCCTCATCCTATGGCTGAAGGGAAATTAATTTAATAAGCAGACTTTTAAGTTACTTTAATCTAAGTAGTAAATCTGTTTCAACTAACTTTACTTGATTTAAAGTAGGCTTGCTTGGGAAATCTGCATTTATTACTGAGTAATTCAGAGCTGTGATACTGGGTTCAAGATACTATGACCAAGTGATGTTGGATTACTCCTGTAAATCGAGCGCAAGCCAATGGGTACAAGGTCTCTACAATGACAGGCAATGAAGCAGGGAATTCTGGGTGTTTTGTGACATTTCACCACATGCTTTACGTTTGGCCTGTTAAATCAACATCTCGCTGCCTTGATGCTTTTTTAAAACTTAATTAATGAATTATAGAAAATTCCGTAGGTGAAATTTACCCCAAAATTCGACAAAAATTTGGTGGATTTTGATCTTATTTAAATTCTTATCATAAATATATGGGAATTAATAGAATACCATTGCCATAGGCGAAAGGTTTTGGAAAGCATCAAACAGAAATAAGGGATTTTAAAACATCGTTAAGAATATTAATAATTTCTTGCGTCTGTTTTTTAACTGGAGTGCTTTATCAGTATTCCCTAAAAACACGTCCTGAATAATGTTTTCTCTTAATTAAAAATTTTACCACGTACATGTATTTCTATAACAATTGTTTGAACAAAATAATTTTTTGGAAAGCTGACATAAATAGTTGATTTTAAGCGCATTTTCTTTACACAGCTTTTGTTCGAACGTTTATAGGCGTTCTTAAGAAATTATAAGAAATGTTAATATGGAAACGCCGCTATATTCTGGAAAACGGGATCGTAAAATGGATTTTGGCTCAAGTATCAATAAAATTTCATTTTTTAAAAAGCTCACTTTGACGAAATTCATTAAAACCTAGTATCACAGCACTGAATTACTGAGTAATAATATTTTAAGCAAAATGTTTTTAAGGAAATAACCTACAAATCCAATATTTGTGTTGGCGATTTAAAAAAAAACCTTATTTGATAGTATTAACTCATGTTTGGTAGATTTGATCGGGTGTTTGAAAGTAACATTTACAGGATTTTCGCCTGTGGCATTCCCTTAATTAATTCTGCACAGTTTTCTAATCATTTATCCATGCTATTTATTTTTTTATTACATGTACATGTGTTTAATTTTTCATTGTTCGGCTTATTGGCGTTCCAATATTTCCATTTTGGAAATGATTTTTCAACATCATGTCCAATTCCCATAATTTGCACAATTTGCATAACAAACGTTTTGGTCGATTTTACAAGGGTTTGAGCTGGCTGCTAGGTGGCAGGACCAGAAGTTCTACGTTAACCTGCAACCAGTCATACATTCCAAATTTCCCGTTAGATGGCAGCTCTGTTTGGAATTGGTGGATGGGTCAACTTGATAGAGATTGTGTGGGTTTGTTGACATCAATAGACGTAAAAAGGATTGCCGGATTTCCTTTTTTAGACAAAATATTGAAAAGGATAATTGGGTGTATCGTGCTTGTTTGCTTTTCGACAGAATAAAATTGGTATTGGGCTTCGGTAAGCGAATATCGACGCTCCTAATGGACAGCATTTCCCTGGGGCCAGTTCTTTTGATCAACTTGCCATTTAAAACAAATAGAAAATGGGCTCTTTTTCGAAGTATAATGCGAGCCAACGTAAATATTTATCGATTTCAGTTTCATTCAGCTTTGTTTAACTTCATTTCCATCCAATTTCGAGGCTCGTTAGTTAAACTTTGGCTTTTTCCAATACGACGTTTTGTTTTGAACAATGTCATGGTTTGACATTATCTGGAAAACTCTTCATGATGGAATGAAAGCGCAAACGACAAGTTTGATCTTCAAGCTATACTGCGTCGCATACAGAAATCGACTTGACGTATGGAAGGGTAACAGCTAGCTAAAATAATTTTGAAAACGCTTTGAAAACTGGAACTGATACTGTGCTTAGGAAGTCTGTGATCACCCTTTACTAGGAGGGCAGGACTGCTAGAACAGCAAAAAGAATTGATATTACAATAGAACCTCCAAAGTTGACCACCTCTCTATGTTGACCACATTTTAACCGATCAGGTGTCACCAGCAGACACACCACATTAGCTAAATGAAAGTGACCTCTTCATGTTGACCTTCTGTACCTCTGTATTTTGTATGTTGTCCAGTTGGACTATATGACGCACAATAGCAGTTTACGCTCTGTATATTGACCAGCATAGTCTCAACATGTAAAGTCATGGATGATTACATTTATTGGCTGCTTGCAAAACTTAAATGGTACATCCCTGAACAGTAACTTCTCTATAGAGTTAGAAGAGTTATTTTGAACTCCTTTACTGGTACTGTACTGGTACTGGTACTGTATTATGAACATTTTAATAAGATTATTCATTAATGATGAATGACTATTGTTAAATATAAGTACAAGTAGTTCAGGGAATTAAATTCCAGTGTCAGTACAAGCATCGTTCCATATGTTGACCAGTTTGCGACAGTCCCTTGGGTGGTCAACTTACAGAGGTTTTATCACGCTTAAAAAAAGGTATACCAAATCGAACATTTTGGGGTTCTATCGGCTGCTACACCGGGGGAACCTCAAAATGTGCATAATGGAATCTCTTGAAAGGTTCGATATATTGAACCTCTGCGGAGGTGCTGAATTTTGGGGAAAGGTTCCATTTTTTGAACCTTTGTGGAGGTGCTAAATTATGGGGAAAGGTACCATTTATTGAACCTCTGTCGGGTGCTAAATTTTTTGGAAAGGTTCCATTTATTGAACCTCTATGGAGGTGCTAAGTTATGGGGAAGGGTTCCAAAAACAACCTTATTGGCGGTTCTACATTTTATTAAAGGTTCAATGTATTGAACCTCTGTGGAGGTTCCAAATTTTGGATGAAGGTTCCATTTAGGAGGTGTATGCACCGAGTTTTGTATCTCGAAGGCTGCCAAAGATAGTATTTATTAGTGTAAGTGGAATTATTCAAACATGTGAAATTATTTAAGCTTGAAAAACTCAATCAATAATTTAAAATGTGCTGTCATTTAGCTTGGAGTGAACATTGTTTGTTTGCCATTTTGTCTTGCTTCAACTTCTTCGCCGTCGTTTTTAACCGACTTCTTGACAGCCTACAGTGTTGAAATTTTGTAAGCAGATTCGTTTTGCGGAACATTGCATTATTTTAAAAGTATATGGATCAAGGTCATTTCTATTTCGAGGTTTCAACGACTTTAAACTAAGAAAAAATACATTCGATATCATGTGTTTAAAGAAAAATATTCATAATTGTTCATAATTAAGCTGTATACATGTATGTAATTTGCAATTTTGATACTATTATTCTTGGCTGCTTCCTAAGCCAATAGGCGCAGCAGCAGTGCATCTGCTCTCGGACAGGTCAAGCTCGTGGCGGGGTATTCCCCCTCGAGGCCTGCGGTCCGCTACAAGAAGCAGCCAATAAAACTTAAATATGAAAGCAAGCAATCAAAGAAAATTGCTTATTAATGATGTTATTTATTTCTTCACCATGAATTATTGAGGCGCTCCTGCTTTGGGTAAATATTGTCGTTAAGTGAAGAGCAAATAACCGGACAAATGCCTTGTGCTTCCGGGCGATGCTGACCGGAACCGGAAAGCAATTACTATTGGGGATGCGAACGAGGATAATAAGGCCCGGCGGGCGATTAATTACACCAAAAACGGTTATCGATTCCTAGCCTCCAAATGGAGAATTATAGAATAATTACGCTTAATTTATCGAAAATATCTTGGAAACAAACAGTTGTTTCCTTGCGTACGCTTGAATTGAATGCGAGATAAAGGGAATGACAATGCCAAACTCACTTACGTTTCGAAAATACGTTTTTCTGGGCGCTTTCGAGCTTTACCAGACATGCGTATGTTTCGAAATAGGAGCCGGGCCGCAGTATCGAAAGTATTTTTCACCGTTTAAAATTGTCAATTAAAACGTGAAGGTAATTACATTAATCTACACAATTTTAATACAAGTAACCATTCGATGTATTGAGCCTGCCACCAAATTTCAGCACTTACTGAAATGTAATACGTGCATTGAAAAATACATTTTAAAATGTCTGTAGGTCGAGACAAATTTAGTTTCAAAATGTATTGACAAATATATTTGGAAATGCTTTTGAAATACGTTATGGAATGCATATTGTAATGTACTATGTATGTTGTAGAATATGTCGTGTAATGCGTAGTGTAATGTATTCTGTTTTCATTGAAGAATGCATTTTACAATTTATATCCAATGCATTGTAAAATATCAAAAGCACTGCTATATTTCATAAATTCAAGTGTTAAAAAACTTCAATTCTGAATTTAAAAAACATCTAACATATTCAATAATTCAATTAGAACTGGCGATGAAATAAAATTTTAAATTCAAAAATACATCAATTTCATTCAATTCAATGTAGCAAACATGCCTTTTTAAGTATGTACTTTCAAAAACATTGTGAAATACACAAGTCAGTATATTTCATAATGCACTGTAAAATGCATTAGTTAAATGCATTTTTGTTTACATTACCAAATATATTTCGTGTTGCTATAAAAACGACCAATGCATTTGCAATATATTTTGCAATTCGTAATGCATTTCAAAATGCATTTCCTTTCCAAGTGGGATTACAAAAGGTTCACGCAGAAAGATGCCGAACCAGTTGACTTAAATAAAAGGTTTTATTAAAAAAATCCAAAACTTACATGCATTGTATTACATGTGATTTGTATGTTTCGTCGTCATAATGAAGTTACAAAGATCTAATCTCCATTGCAAAAATGCATCAAAGACGAGTCAAAATTACTCTTGATATGTCTATATATGTTAGTTTCTCGTAAGCAGCATTTATGGCGAAACAGCTTTTTTATTCAAAAGAATTTCTTTCTTATCAGTTATAGAATGATTCGATTTTGTTAACATGAGAATTAAATGAGAATTGAGTGCCAAAATATTCTTCTATCGAGGCTAGTCTGCCCCACGAAACCGATCCGTCAGGCCTGGAGGCCGTCGTAACGGGCCGTTAATTAACTCGCGTTTTCGGCATTTTCTGCGTAATCGAAATACGCGACCCTAGCGATTTGCACCCGAGCCTGGGGCAGTGCTAATTAATACCCCTCCGCAAGTGTGGTCATGGGAACGGGCCAGGGCTCTGATGGATCGCTTGACGAGCGACCCCTGACCCCTGCGGCCAGATCACCTTTCACATAATTAATTTCCGGGCCAATTTGTTTCCAATTATGACGAAAGCGGCTTCTGTTCCTAAGTTTGGGGTGAAAACGAGGTTTTTTCTCCAAACAAAAAAACAAGATTGAGGACTTGGAACCCCGCCCCCTCTTCCATCTTGGACCCCTAATTAGCCTAATGAGGGTGGCTGCTAATGAGCCAATTAGACTGATTTGTGAGAAGGGGTGACAATAGTACTGAGTGGCACAACTTAACACGTCCCCAAATATCTTTTACTGTGGGCGCTACTTAATTTGATCGCGGTTAATGTTATCATTCAGTTATTGTGATCGAAATCACAAAGTTCCACCGCTCTTATACAAATACACAGTAAACTCAACGCTTAACGTAACCACCAGTTTGGTTAATGTGATCATTTTCCCTCATGAAAGATTCGTAAAAGACAAGAAAAGAGAAATTGTCAAAACACTTTTAAGTGATCACAATATGAAAAGAATATCAACATTTTGAAGAATATTCTCCCAAGTGTCCGATATTCATTGACTGGAATATTCCGGTATATAGCTGCCCCACTGACTGAATCTGACATTGCCAGGCTATCTGTGAGGCAAACAATTAAAGTACTGACTGATGAAAATAATCTTGAGAGGAACAAATATGAAACGTTTATTTTAGTTGAGAAACCAAAAAGTATAGAGATGAGAGAAGCACGTAGAAGTTTCATATGAGAACTTTGACGTTTAAGGCCCGGTTGCACCATCATTGGTTAAATGAATTAAAGATTGGATAGCCTGGGGCTACATATATATCTGGAAGTTAACCTGATGGATAACATGTATGTTGCATGATATTACGTTAGGGATTTTTAAAACAATAGTAGTAAAGAAATTATGGGAATATACTAGTATCATTGAAACCAAGTGGTTGCCACATGCGAGCTTCACATTCCCTTGGTGCACACCAAGGTTAACCTTAGGTTTGGTAAATATCATCTGTGAAGTTCCTAAGGTCCAGTTGCACCATTGAAGGTTAATAATGGGTTAGATAACCTGGGGTTAACTATAACCACAAGTTAACCTAAAGGTCAGCAGATTTATGTTGCACCATTTTACAATAGGGATTTTAACACAAGGTTAGTAATTATGTAGATAACCGGTTGCAGTTAGGAATTCGGGTAATATTTCATTGAAGTCAAAAATGGCTGCCACATGTCCTTCATATTCCCTTGGTACAAATCAAGGTTAACCTCAGATTAACCCTGCTTATTAGCTGGATTAACTTTACCTCAATGCTTTCCTTCGGTAAACATCATCATTGAAGTACTGTACGAAAGGAACGTACACACCTTACATGTAGCTTTACACTACCTATTAGCTGGGTTACCTTTTCCTCTCCTCGTGGTTACCCCATGGTTACCTGCTAACTTTCTTAGGTTTTGTAATACCTTTGTTGGTGCAACTGGGCCTAAATAAGTTAACTTTATTT
The DNA here is from genome assembly GCA_034687865.1 of Kryphioiulus occultus. Lineage (NCBI taxonomy): Eukaryota > Metazoa > Arthropoda > Diplopoda > Julida > Julidae > Kryphioiulus > Kryphioiulus occultus. The sequence continues at coordinate 3,064 of JAQGAF010005757.1, read as the reverse complement.
GTCTCATCCTTCATATTGATTACAAACCTTGATTAACCTTTCCAATTAGTTGGGTTAACTTTTCCTCATGATAACACCATGATCAATTTGCTAACTTTCAGTGGTGCAATGCTTTTCCTTGGTTAACTAGAGGTTTACCGGGTCTAAGTATGTATGTAGTATGTACAGTATATACATGTAGATTACCTGATTCTTCAAATGCAGTAAGCCTGCGTTGGGCATTGGATAATTTCATTAAAAAAATATCTGACTATGAAAAACTTGCAAGCAAACGAAGGTAACTGAGTTTTATGACCAGCAAATACTGTAGGGTACCCAAGTTACTAACATGGCGTTTCTTTGCTTGTCTTCTACCATGTGGCAACTTGGAACTGTCACATATTTTTGCCCCGCAATCGCCTAATCCTGTTTATCAAACACAAGGGAGTTTGTTTGTCGAGACCTTATGGCTTTTGCAGACACTTGACACATTTGACAGCCATCGTGTTGCATTTTGCTAAGTCTCCCTCTCTTCTTCTTTTTTTCCTTCTTCTTGCTTTTCGACTCATGAATTTCGATCAATTTCACGTCAAGGCGACTCACGTGGGGTGTGGATGGATCGCATTATACGAAGCTGTTTTTACTTGTTTAGCTTTTACTCTTTTTTTCTTTTTGGAAAGAAATGGACTCTGATGTAGAGAAACCTTCTTCCAGAAATGGTGTACTGTGGACTGGATCTGGATCCTTCATCAAGCCTAAAAGACGTAATACGAGTGCGCGATGGTCCATACAACTGGGCCCATGGGTACCCACTCTGTTTGTTTCAAAAAGTTCCAAAACCCTATAGATAAACAAGAACATATGTGTATAAAAAACACTTTTTAAAAATTACTGTATACTAAGGCCATGTACTGTATCTCAAAACATTTCAGATACATTCAGTGCACAACGTGTCCTTCCTTGTTGCAGTAAAATATCTCAATGGAATTCAAATTGAAGCCGTTAAAACTTGATTGTAGCGTTTAGTTTGCACTAAGAAATAAAGTAAAAAATAGGTGTTTTAAATACCTCAAGGTTTTTTTGTAAACGCCATTTTAGGTGTTATGTTTGCTGAGGGGTGTTAGAAATAAGAAAATGTGTGTCTATTGGACCAGGTATAATAAAGTGTTTTGTCCGCCATACTAAATTTAGGCATCTTTAGAGGAGCTGAATTATGGTTCTACAGATTATTACGTCACTGTAGCTAATGGCTTGCTGAAAGAGAGAACAAAGAAATGGTTGTGTGCACGTTTCTAGCCATAAGTTTGAGCCCAAAGAAATTTCCACCAAAGAAATTTAAATTAATTATTTGTGGCCTTGGATTACCTACTGTGAAAGTTCAAACATTCAAAAGTGAATAGTGAAACTTGATATTAAACCTATAGTCATGGAAATGAATGACTATAAAAGAGAGTAGCCTTAAATATGTTATTTCGTTATTTACTGTTTATTATTTGTTATACACTTGTATTCTATGTATATTTTTGGAGGCTATCATTTGAATTAACTTCTGTATTGTAAAGATTTGCGCCTAAATTGGTAATGTAAGCAATTATCCAAATTTCTACAAAAAGGAATCTTTGGAAGGACGGCATTCCTGGGTTTGGAAATGAAGTTGGCAGTCTGGATTTGGGAGCCAAGGGAGCGGGTCTCTGCGAGACATGGTAAAACACTTTTGGGTGGACTGATTCGAGTTGCTGTTGTGAGAACAGTGACCGACAGTAAGAACTTGTTGACAATTTTGCTGTTTTTGAAGGTTTTTTTTTGCTCTGGACTGAAGTAAATATCTGCTTGGATGATTTTTATTAAATCCTCAGCATATGGTGATATTACTGTAGTATACATCTTACTGCTATCAGTACGAGTTATACTGGCGAGAATTCGTGTGACCAGAACATTTGTACAAAGTTCGTGAAATTATTGCACATATATAGTTCAATTGCAACTCTCTATAGTGAGATTTATAACTTGGAAAAAAATGCAATTAAACTTGACTGCAAACATTTAAAATTACTATCCACCTTTTTCGTTGCAAAAGCTGATATCACCATGTAATTACTGACACTACTGGAAACTAGTGATACTTTAGTGATACGTGTATATATCACTACTTAACACTATGGATTAGTGTACAGTATTAGTGGTATTAGTAAGTATGGACTGTAGTGACATAAGTATCCATCACTATACTATCATTACTGATATTAAAGATCAGCATCTACTTGGGTGGTTTAATAAGGAAACACTGATTACGTAATTGCAGGTATGCTAATTAAATCCAACAATTCAGCTTCAAATATTCAGTGAATCGACTTGTAATACTGACGACACTACTTGCATGCACAGGTAATAATATTGATATTACTATGTGTAGTTGTTGTTGTTGTTGTTGTTGTTGTTGATTGGGTTTAAAGGGCGCAATGCCTGAAAGGCAAAATAGCGCCCAAACGATGATGGTAGAAGAGAAGCATGTGACCATAGCAGCACCCCTAGTGAGCATAGAGAAGGCCACAACCTCATGAAAAGCTGTGTTGGAGGCCAAGGTTCAATAGGAGGGTCGCGCAGGATAGTGTGCCGTATCCCAGTTCCAGACGGAACGCCTTAAGTTAGCCCTTACAGGGGATCCGCGCACGGGGTTAGTGAGGAAGCGGACCAAGGCCCAGTGGGCCAACACAGAACCAGTTCATACGAAGATGAGTAAAACGATGATGGGATAATTAGAATTGGCAATTACTACGTGTAGTAATACTATCCATAGTAATAGTGATATTACTAACCATAGTAACATCAACACCATAGTGATATCAGTATCCATAGTGACTTTTATAAACTGACATCAGTACCCATATGGAAAAATAATATGTTGAAAATATATTATAAATATATCGGTATATAATGTACATATATTTCACTTATATTTTCACAAAATTAACATATATTATCAATATATTGAGAATATATTTTTTCAGAAATATATTTCCCACCATATATTATCAATATATTCTCAATCTTGTTTGAAATATATTTTTCAATGCATATGACTAAT
>JAQGAF010005756.1:0-11463 GCA_034687865.1 Kryphioiulus occultus | reverse complement strand
TTATTCTCATTGAATATGGTTCCGTGTCCGTTATCTCTAGGCAGGCCCTGGATCTAGCGAAAGGGCAAAGGGGTTATCGAACATTAATAAACTATGGCTACCCCTGTGAAGAATACCAAACTGGATCCTAAAGCTGCAGCCAGTAAACCCACACAAAATGACTTACGTCGATTAATGAGAGAAAAACAACATTCGCTAAAGGATGCAGAGAAACGCAAAGTCGATTCGCCACTCGCAAAATATCCTTTCGAGACGTTCATAGTGCATGCTTGTCTGACTGCCAACCATGCATGTACATGTAAACATTTACTAGTTTTGACGTCTACTGCAATACATATTACTTGAGCATTCGTTGGAATTTCTTTGACCTATGAAATTAACATATAACGATGCGGGCAAATTATTTTGTGTCTTGTGTAACAGTCAAGTGAAGAGTGAGCTGCTGTGGCCAGCTCATGTCAATGGCAAAGATCATAAGCAGGTACGAGTTTTTGGGTATTTTGACGTTGCAACTTAGTACAGCTGTACCTACGTCGTGCTGTCTAAATTCTTTAATTTTATGCCATAGAATCTGTCGAAATTGAAAAGCCAGAAGCAGGCAGCAGCTGACAAGGCGAACTTTAAAACTCCTGCTGCTCCAGGTCCACTAAAGCGACAAGTAGACTCTACATATAATGCTGGGATAATCAAAAAGGCAAAAGGTCAGTTGCAAGAACATCTTTGCTAATTATATGAGTGCACTTAATTGCATCATTCTCCAATTTCCTATAAGCTAGCAGGTTAGAAAAATAAACGAGAGGTAATTGTTTACCCATGGAGTCTCATGAGTGAATTTCTTACACCTTGCAGTTAATGCAAAAGAACAGAAGTCTATTCCACATGACTTCTTTGATGATAAACCTTCTTTAAAAAGCACTCCTTCGGAAGAATCATCCGAAGATGAGGAAGAAGATATGGACACATCAGATGCATTGACCATCACAACACCATCTCAAGTTCCAGCAGGTTAAAATGAAATACATTTCTTGACATTGCCTGGAGGATCTATAATATTTATCGATACTCCAGGATATTCATTTTGTGTTATTCCCTCTGTAATTTTTATGCTTTTGGTTTAGCATTATGCCTGTTTAACCTGGAATTGATAATTGCAAGTTTAAAGGAGTTGTGATACTAAATATTAAGATTTATTTTTATATTATATTATTAACTTTGAAGGTTAGAAAGTTATATTTCTAAAAGAGAACCATTTAAGGGCGGGGATAATAAGGGCTTGAAGACTATAAATATTGGAACAGCATAAGTCAGAGGTAAAAGTATAATTGTAATAATTATACAGATAATTATAACAAAAATTATTATTGCAGGTTTTTTCGAATCCCCAAAAAAAAAGTCCAATGCTGATAATCGCAAAGAAGCTGCCAATTTAAAATCTAATACCAGGGAAGCTCTGCCCGAAGGCTTTTTCGACGACCCTATTCAGGATGCCAAGGCAAATAGAAATTGCTTCTATGTGATTCTATTAGTTTTATTTGAATCTGCCTAAAATATAAACGTCTTTAGGTTAGAAAGGTCGAATATAAAGACCCGATTGAAGAAGAATTGGAAAAATTTGACCGTGCAATTGCTGATGCTACTCATGTAAGTCAGTTGCAACCACAGAATGATTTTTGGATAAACTTCTTTCAGTGCATAAAATACATGTGTGTTATCGTTTAGAAAGCTCAAGTCATTGTAGATGAGGAGGAGCAAGAGAGCACTGCTGATAGACAAATCGATGAAATAGAAGAACAAATGTAGGCACTAGCATTTGCAACTCTAACACATTAGTTTGGAACTTGAATCCATCAAATTAACCATATGATACTAAATTATTTCAGAAATAATTGGGCAAGGGTGAATGCTTTACAAAGAAAAAAAGAAGAATTGGCCAAACAGCAGAAAAATAGCAATTCCAAATACGTGGAGGATGAGACTAGTGCTGATGAACAAGAATTTGAAGAATTTCTAGACTGGAGGGCAAAAGGTTCTTGGAGATAAAGAGCTTTCACTTGATATCAGTGTGTAAATAATTCATGCAACTTTAATATCCAAAAGCAGTTATTAAAGTTAATGTAAATTAAGATGCCTTGAAATGTTAATATGTAGTTCATATCGAGTTATGGATTGAAAATCCAGGAAATTCTCTTACTTTTCAATCCAGAATTACTAATTTCCCATTACTATGTATTATTAATTAACGTGTAATTTGAACAACTTACTAATTTTTAACATGTATCTTACAATGGTAGCAGGTTTTCATTTGCTTATCTAAATTTCTTCAAATTAATGTTAAACTTATAAGGCTTATTGATTTTTGATAAAATTACAGTGTAATAAAATGTTTATGGCAAGAATTTTGGGAAATTAATTACTTTTCAAACAGCAAATACTTCAAAATGGAGGGAAAACCCAGCACGCATCGTTGAAACCCTCCATGCCTAAATTTAAAGCCAAAAATTTCGTTTTCTTGAATCTTGGCAAATGCATGTAATAATATGAGCTCATTTGCCCAGCTATTAATATGCCTGCGGTAGGTTACCAAATTTACACTTTGGTAAGTGTAGTTCCATGCTGCAACGACCCTACCAACATCGTTTTTACTTGTGAAAATTTGAAAAACGCCACACATGCCCTAGCCTAACCAAGGTGTGAAGTTGATGAGGTGGTTTTGGTGAGTCTGTTGTGACGTGCTACAGATAATGGCGGCCTCCTTCAACACTTATCATTGTATTGATTTTTTGAAAATGTACTTGAGGAAAGCCCATTTCAACCAAGTTTCCTTGCTTCCAGATGATTTTATCAAAGAAGTGAGCACAGTGCATGATTTTATTACGCTTGTTGTTTTAATGAGCTCATCATTCAGCTACAATAAAAGCTTTATGACTTCTCCACTAATTTTGGCAATATCGTCCTGCTCTAAGGACATATGCATGTTGATACAATAGGAACATGGAAACGGTGTCCACATTCTTTTAATAATGCAGAAGTGGCAGTCATGTAGCTTATGATCAATACCAACAAACTTAATATGCAATAATAACAATAACCATTGAAGCAGTAAAATAAAATTATCAGGGGATGCATTATATGCAATGAAAACAGTTTCGTTAGAACTGCTCCATTTCTGTATAAAATATTGGTTGTGCTCGGAATTTTAAAATAAGTAAAGAGTACGAACCTATATGTAATATTGTTCGCATTTCCTAGGAATTTATTGTTGACTGACTATGACTGGATCACCGATTTGAATGATCTTTGCCTTACCCGCGTGCTCATTGCTGTCTTTGGAATCCACAAGGCTGAGATATATTCCAAAATTAATCTGCAAATAAAGAGTTAGAAAATTACTGCTACGAAAACTATCTGAGATTCATTCCTGCAGTGTAGTAAACACGATGTTAGAGAGCCCCCAGTGGAGGAGTTTATAGCAATCTAATGAAATGCAAGAAATAAAACCACCGTGGTGGTCTGGTTTGAAGATTCCCTCCACCATATTAGAATTTTCCGACAAAGTAATTTTTTCAAAAAACATTACAACAGAAATTGTTATGAAAATTTAGACCGTCTACTGATTCTCATCTTAATGACCACTGCTATCGATCTACAATGTACCTTTCGTCCTCTTGTGGATGCTAAGGTTAACAAGGGTTCCCTCGAACGCTCCCCATTATCCTGGTCGATGCATATCATCTGACAGCGGTTGCATAGACCGTCAACCTACAAGATTAAAAAAAACAATCGAGTTAGTCCGCATATCTTTTAAAGAAACGGTGTTCCCACAGAACCTTGGAAAGTCAGGGAAATTTTGAAATTTTTTCAAAAAGTCAAGGGAATTTAAAAGTTTTTTTTTCAAAAAGTCAGGGGAATTTTGAAATTTTTACAAAAAGTCAGCATTCGGTGGTATTTAGGCGAAGTTGCTCTTTGCTCAATGAAAGAAAACACCAAAATGGCAGATTGGTTTCTTCTTTTTTTCTTCAGTATGACAATATCGAAACTTTCCAAATTAAAATAAATTCCGAGATTAAAAATCCCTATTAAAAATGTGGATTAACTAATACTGCGATGAATACCTTTGTTATAAAAATTCGATAATTATCGTCCTAGTAAAAGACAGGCTCTTTTTAATTGATAATGGCCAATGGGAAAACATAAAGGTCAGGTGAAAAGAAAATTTTTAATTTGGAAAACCTGTGAAAGTCAGGGCATTTTATTTACTAAAGATGTGGGAACCCAGAAGAAATTTCTCAACTTAAAATTATTTTGAGGAATTTATATGTATCAAAGTAATTCGAGAATGAAAACCAAGTTTCATATACATTGTTGCTGTTGTCTAGAAATTCCCCATGGCAACTAAGCGTTTTACGATTCAAATCTCCCGGCAACAAACCTTAAACCTGATTCTTCCAATGTTCAATCCTCGCCATTCTTCTTCTCCAAAAGATGTCGCTCCCTCCACCACGAGATTGCCACGAAATCTTGCGATCAATTTGTGCTCATTGATTCGGTTGGCACCTCCATCGACTTCCGGCATTGATGCCTGAGCTTCATATTTGGAACGGATCTTGTGCGCCAGCGCTTTGCCGCTCTCCAGATTCAACAAGAGATATTGGGCCTCGTTGGCCAAAGATAAGCCCTTCGGACACACTATGCAAATTGGAAAATTTGTTTCCGCTACAGATTATGCAATAACATATAGCGAAGCCGAACAGAAAGGAATCAATTTACATTTGGCTGATGCATACAGGCAGATATACCCAGCAAATGAGAAGCGTTTTATTAGCGCTAAAGAGCATGCATGTTCAAAAGAGTACTGAAGTACATACTGTATGTTCCATTTGATGCATCTAGTCCTCGTACATTAATTGGAAATCAGCACATATATTCACTCTTTCAGTCAAAAACATTCACGAATACAAAGTCTGACACACCGGCGAAACTTTCAGCCAGACGAGGAATTTACAGAAAAATGTAACAAAGTTAGTTACGCAGAAAAGATTTAATTACCATAACAGTATGGACGACAGAACGAAGACATTATTCAGTTATCCTGCTGCACCTAAACGATAAGAAGCTCTTGATAGTGTGTGTTAGGAAGCATAAGTGAGCGCCACTACATGCTGTAATTTCCATCTTTTAAAATTGAACCTGAATATGCACCTGAATAATATTTCCCTGACTTTCCAGGTTTTCAAACACAATTTGCAAAGTTCCATAAAATTTCCAGCCGAAATCATATGTTTAGCCAAATTAGCTAACCACATTTAAATCATTAAAGCCATCAATCCATTTTGCACGCTGCATGTTCCTTGCAAGACTTCAATGAATCCAAATCAATTTAAATTTTCTTACCAACATGAGCAAATGAAATGGGGCGTTCAAGAATTATCTGATCACTTTTTATCGATTTTCAACTCTACCCCCCCCCAATAATGTCAGTGACAAAAAAACTAAATAAATTTAAAAAAATTCGAACTTTCAGGTATTATGAAAATTAGGTCTTATTTCTATCAAAAATATATAAGAATTAAAGGATTGTTGTATGGCAAAAAATGTTATTGAAGCATTACCGTAAGTAATGGATTTTAAATATACGTTTAAAAGTAATAAAGTAAGTAGTCCAGACAAATTTTTTAAAATAAAGAAACGCCATAGAAGACTTTTTCTTGCAAAACTAGATCACAAATGATGGATTCCAACCTACTTGTATTTCTCTTCCCCGCAACCTCCAAGCAGTTTTTTTTGTCTACAAACATCCAAAATACTAACCATTTTCATTAGGTTGTCTTTTCTGTACGGCAGTTACACGTGAAGATGTTTGCGATTGGTGCAAGAGTCTGCATCCGTCAATTTCCAGAACGTGTGACAACCAATTAGCAACTTGGTCGCCGCAATCAATGGCTTCCACTCTTAAAAATACAACTATTGGTTTAAATCAGTTCGTTTTTCATAGCAAACGATTCTTTTGACCAACTCCATTATCGAAATTGAACAGGTAAATTCACAGCAGGGACTATACACATGTATAGTTCCCTCTCAATTGAAAAACCGTGGGTGCGTAGATTCATTAAATTGCGCAGAAGTAAATTGCATAAAACTCACCTGTCTCCACAAACTTTTGTCTGACATAGTGTGGCTGAAGTAGTTGCCCTTCCGAAATTGCTGGTAATTAATGGCACGCTCACTGAGGGCATTTCTGCAAAAATAATACAAGACATAAAAGAGCAATTCATCATTGCCGCAACATCTATCACGAACACCTGAATAATTAAAAGCAAGCATTAAAATTAAACGCATTAATTAAAAATTTGCAACTACACGACCGAAAAAAACGGGAACATCAAATTTGCAATTACCATTCACCGTTAATTAATTAATGCTAGGAGCACTTCGGGGCCAAAAGCAAATTTGTCAAATGGGTGCCATCGTAATAACTTTGTCAGAAAAGGTTTGACAGTTTTTAGAAATCAGTAACCATGAAAGAGCTACCCACATAAAATAACGAACGCCTACATCATATAGGGATAAAAAATTAGCACCAATTTTTAAGTTATATAACAATTTAAAACGTCAGGTGTAAGCTTTCAAGTGAAAATTCTAGCGTATACTCTATGTATTGTGTCATATCAAAATTTAACTTTAACTGTAAAGTATTATTTCCAAATTTAAAATTTCAAGTGAAAACTGTAGTGGATACTCTGTGCATAGTGTCAAATCAAAATTTGTAAACTCAAATGTGTAGTGTTATTTCAAAATTTCAAAATTTATAGTGTAATCTTTCAAGAGAAAAAAAAACTTGTGTATACGCTGTGTATTGTGTCATATCTAAATTTGCAAATTCAAGTGTAATCATTAAAGGCACATGGCGACAGGAGGACATCTTTATGCTTAGCACTGACTAAACATGCATTATGCTAGTTAACCGAACTAATTAAGTCTAGCACCAGAGACAATGTGCTTAGTAAGGTTCATTAATGAAACCTCATTAGTGCAATGAAGGGACTATAATGAGCCAATGAAGCGTACTTGAAGCTGTTTGTAATTATCCAAGGTGTCTAGCCACGATTTTGCAATTGAATAAGAAGACTATCATGTACTTGCGAGCTCGACAAATGCAAATAAAAAAATAGGAATGCAATGCAACAGAAAATCTGATGCTTTTAGATGTGATCGTAAATTCAACACAATTACATGTACAAGATATAATAATTGATCCAAATTGAGATTTATGATTATTTGTTAGTGAAAAATGCTCCACCTTTAAAGCGCAACCACAGCAACTGTTGCTCTAAATCTATTTCCGGTTTGACCAGACACATTTGTGGTATCCTCTTCTGGGTTAGGCTAACGCCATTACCGTTGACCACCATCCATTCTCTGTCATAGAGAAATCCTCGAGGACCCACTTTCCAAGATGATACCTTAAATTGGTTTCAAAATTAAAAATGGAAGGGTCAGTACAAAACTCAAAATCCAGCGTATTCCGTAATTTTAAAAGAAAGAGATTTTAGAAGAAAAGAAGAAGAAGAAAAAAACGATTTTCGTTTACACCTCGATTTGCTAATGTTTCCAGGTATAGAGAACACCTTGTGTTGCAGCACTTGTATTATTAAAAGGTTCATCAAATATGCTGTATTGATCCATTTCCAAACTTGGTTTTCATATAAACGTTATTTTCAGATGCCATCAGATGCCTGTTTTTTATGAACATTAACCTACGTGTATTTTAATGTTGAAAATAACGAGTTTCAAAAATAATTTGACAAAAATTGTATATTGAAAACTCTGATTAGCAAATCAGCCGTAAAGGTGGACGTTCAAGTATTATATCATCACTTTTTCGTGATTTAAGACATCTGGATTGATCCATTTCGAAACAGGGTTTACAAACGCTATTTTCAGTCTACAAATACCGAGTTTTATAAACTATTTTGTAAAAATCGTATATTGACAACGTCGATTTGCAAATGCTTTTACGATCTTCTGAGGATGGTTTTTCGATTAACGAGTTTCAAACTTTTGTAAAAACTAGCTATTCCAAGGCTCTGATTAGCAAATGCAGAAATGGATTTTACGATCGTCTGAGAACATTTTTTTGCAATTTCATCAGCTCTAAAAGGGCGTTCAAGCATTACTACACCATCACTTTTTCTTGATTTTCATCCAGACACCCTCCCATGGCAGCATTCATCATCATTTCCAGGATCCTTCCTCCCTCAATGTTGAAATAATCAATGACCAAATATGTTTTGATGCGAAGCTTATACATGTACAAAGTTCATACCACTATAGGTTGAAATCACTAGATCTCAAACACTGCATTTTTGATTACTTCTTTGCAATATGAAAAAATTCTTTATATTGACGGAAACGCCGTACGTGAAATTTTTTTTAAAACAAAACTAATGCATTTTAGGTGTTTTCATAAGGAAAATTAATGATAATGAAACCGCTGTAGAAAAAGTAGATCACAAATATACTTTTATGAGATACTTATACCAATCAAAATAGTTTTGCCACACTTTTTCCCTGGCTTAATGGTCAAAATGTCAACATTTCCCTGACGTTCCCTGACCAAATTTCAGTAATAAAACTATAGACATTTTATTAAAAATTTGATCATAAATGATAAATTGTATCCTACATTTCCATCCATCCCCCTACTTCCAACATCATGTGTCATCATTTGGCTTCCCCCACCCCCAGAGATAATGACGTAATACATGAACGTCCCCATGTCCCCAAAGCGTATTTCGAAATTTCGAATTCATTTGAATTCAGTGTGCGTGTCCACTCACCTGGAAAGCCCCGCAGGATTTAATGGGAAAAATGGCGATTGTGCGCACATGGACCCCCGCGCATGCGTCGAGGCCCTGAGTGGTGCAATTGCAAGAGGTCTTGCTCGCTGAATGGTCATCCCAAAAGCCATTTTCAATTTCTGTCTCCGTTTTCAATGGCTTCAAGGGATTTGCGTTGGCAACCACATCCTCGCTTTGATTAGCTTCAACGCCGCCTTTGGGGCTGTCCACTTCCGGCGATTTGACTAACAGCTTCCTGGACATTGTTCGAACATCGTTCTTGTCATCCGCAATTTCGCTCCAGACATTCGTTGAAAAGGAGATTTCGGCAACGCTCTCATCTCGATCTTGGCTGCACTCTGGCTCGGCGATGACCATGACGTCAATTGGCTGACCACATTCCTTGCTCAGACTTTCTTCGTTGGGAATTGGGGATTCGCTGTCGACGAAGCAGGATTCTATCATGGCCAGCAATCTGCCAGCGTCCTCCAGAGTGGACATGTAACCGAAGGATACTCTGATGGAGCCTGTGGGGCGGCCATCGATCAAGTCCTTGTCGTCCCCGCACACGTGACCAGCCTGCAACAGTCGCAAAAATGTTAAAAGAGATTTTCGATTTTCGCACAAAAAGATCGCAGTGCCTTTGTTGATATTGTACTCGTCTTTTTTCCGTTTTTTTGAAGATCTGACAAGTGTGCGGAAGGCAGGTTGACAATAGGCAAAGAGATTTAATGCAAAAGTTGCTGACGAGGGACATGAGGGAACTGATGGTGTAAAGGTCACAGAGGCTGCTGAAGTCATACTTAGAAATTTTCAGATTTTCTACAGATTTCTACATTTGAACAAAACGATGGAAGATTCTCGGTCAACAAACTTCACCTGACTTCTTCAGGCGCTGCAATAAAGTTAAGAAACAATGTGAAGATTCTTTGCAAAAGTTACAAACTAGGCCAGGTAATAATCCTGAATTCAAGAGGCGAATTGGCACACGTAACATCACAAGAAAACTTCGGAGAAAAGCCGTGACCTAACGAGTGTACTTATCCCAAATCTTAACATGGTGAAAATACCTATGATTTGAATCCCTACGAATCGCTATGAAACCTGTGAATCGAATCCCTTACAAACGTACAAACCTTCAATAAAAACAAAAGAAAAATAAGGAAGAGAAATAATGACAACTACTGAAGAACCAATAATCGAATGAAGTACATGTAAAAATACAAAACAACTGCTGAAGAACCCATCAACGAACGAAATAACATACGAAAGTATTAATAAGGAATACTGAAACTTTATCTAAACTGAATGATTATTTAAACAAACTATACTGGAGAATCAATGAAGTTGAACAGTAATATACAATGAAAGATCCTGAAACTAATATATCCTGGGGACGTTCAACTATTACGTGGATACTTTTTTGCGTTTTTCAAACTCTCATGTTTGCATCTGTCATAATTTCCAGACACCAGAAAATGATTACATAATCGATGATCAAAAATCATTGATACTTGATCATTGTGAAAAACTGGATCACAAATGATGGATACTAGCAACTATGTTTCACAAAATATCAATGATACCTCATCATTTGGCCCCCTAAGATAATGACATAATGAGGTCTCTCAAAAATGCGATAAAATTCTTGGTTGAATCTATGTACCAGCTTTTGAGTCGTTACTAAGGGATCTTATGATGTCATATGCCAAGTGAAGATAAGCAATTGGTATTGTTGCAGAAAACCACCATGCACTAATGTGCGCAATCACCAAGATGCGAAACAACCCGTTAACGAAATTAGTTTATTAGGACAACTGGTAGGTCGTAAAAGGGGCTTTTAATTGATTTCAATCCCGAAATGGACGAATTCGAAAGTTGGCAGATAATGAAGCGAGTTTAATGACGAGATTCCGACTCAATTAAAGAGCGTGTATATAGATCGCCTCGCTAACTTTTCAAAGGCGTTGCATTAGCTAAATACATGGGGTGGGGGGTAAAGAAAATATAAATACTAACCCCCTAGCCATCGAGGATAACAGGGACACCGTACAGCGTCGTTCACGCAGAAATTAAGCGGAAAACAGCAACAATTTAGCAATTAGAAGCTGTTCAATTTTGCCATTTGGGAAGCAATAACGTGGGAAAAGCGCTAAAATTAAACCTCATCATCTTAGTTGGTTAGCTTTCTCGGTATTTCGTTTTAATCTCCAGCTTGGATTCGATGATTTCCAGGAAAGCAAACAAGCGGAGCGATTCTTTGCAATGTCGTCTAAAATGGCATCACTTAGCTATATATAGGAATGGTTCACAATGGTGAAATGTTGAAAGCATTTTTGTTAAAATTATTTTCCAAAGACGATAACATATTGGCGTGAACGTGGGATTTTGGTAAAGAATTATAATCCTTATTATCCTCGCTCCAAATGTGCACATCTTATGCGATCTTCACCAGCTATAGAATTTTATATAGCTTTTCTATAGATTTTATATATGATTTTATATTCTCGGTATTTCGCTACTAACATGTTGGCTTCACTGCATAGTCCTAAGGGGTCATCCATAAAGGACGTCCGGGCAAGGGGGGGAGGGGGAGTATTGGAAAACCGAACATTGACGTACAGGG
>JAQGAF010005755.1:0-11464 GCA_034687865.1 Kryphioiulus occultus | reverse complement strand
CAATCCTACGAACAGCCCTACCCAGGATCGATCCGAGGACCACTTTACCCTCTGAAGTGAGGTGGAGGCCGTCATGCTTTCACGAACATTTATTACATACAAATGTGATATATTTACACAACGAAGTCAATCTTTCTCCAATAACAGTGAGTCTAATGCCATTTTCTAGTTGAGCAAAGCATATTTCTACGAAACGAAATGATGCCTCTTTTATTCTGCATGGAGCATGGCCATTTAGGCTTAGCAGAAACCTGGATGTTTTCCAGGAAAAGATTAAGTTAAATAAAATAAGTCTTTTCCTATTTACAATTCAAGCAGCTCATGTTTTCAGAAAGTATGTTGTATTCCTATTTTCATGGATGCCAAGAAATAATCAGTATGCACAAGGCGTTATGCAAACATTTTAGAAGGACATGTAGTGGTTGGGAAATCGACAAGCCTTTAATTACCATTTATAGTTTATCTTTCGCTTAATTTTAATTCAGTTTAACTTGGAACATAATCGTTATTTAATTAACATATTACACCTTCAAATTTGAATTAAAAGCGTGTGAAAGATCAGCATTTTCTATTGATAAAATCTTTATTAACCAGAATCATATCCTTTATTACTGTTTTCTGACTTACCAAGCTTTAATTGTCTAATTTATTTGTATCTTGTAAACATTACCAACAAATTGTTTGTGTATTCTTAAGCAACATGCTGATCTCGCACCAAAAGTATGGTTATTATTTTCTCTGTTATATAAATTACTTTATATAATCGATTTAGAAATGGCAAGGAGGTATTTTTATTTAAAGATTTTTGGTTCTTTAGTTGTTATAAATTATATTATTTCGAGAGATCTTTTTTGCAGGGTATATATAAATTCTTGAGAACATCTTGGTAGAATATGATGGTCAATTTCAATATACACTTTGATTGGAATAAAATGTGTACTTTTCAAAAATCATTAAAACACAGCACAATATTTACAAATATTCACTAGCTTCCAGAAATCTCATTACAAGTTCTAATAATGAACATAAAAGACTAAAATTTTATCGATATTTGATACTTCTCCTTGAGCTCTGTGCCTTCTTCTGTCTATCTTATGCATTTTGTGTTCATCGATCCAATGTCGTGTTGTTTCCCAAATGTAGCTTGAACCCTGAATGCATTTTCATCTGATCTCAAATCCCTCTTTCCCCATGATCACACGAGTGGATTCATTTACACGGTGCTTGGCATTAGCATAATTAACCGAAGCAAGTGTACTTTCTGGGCCAAAACACAGTTTTATTAATTTTTTCTTCGCCAACACGTTAACCTGTGAGGATAAACATGACAATGTTTCGCCATAACATTTTAGCATCTATTAGCAACACTTTGATTGAAGTGCTTCGAATATAAAGGAAAATTTCGTCCATTTTGACTTTTTATTTAAAGCTTTAATCTACAAAGCTACAAATACAGTTATACAACAATGCTGACCAAACTAAGAAATATCCAGCCACAAATTTGACTTATTTTATATTTCTTGCAAAGTCTAAACGTTACTTGCTTGATGTACATGTACATGTTTCATGAATGTTAGTACTAAGATTTCATGTTGGTTTATGCTAACTAAATCTGTCCCATCTGTGCTACTATTTCTATCAACGTTCAAGAATGTACATGTAGGCCAATACGTAATTAAATTTCACATTTGTGAATAAACTAGTTGTATTTAAACACTATTTGTAAATAAACACTTTTTTGTGTGCAAGATTTATTTTTAATCCAGACTGCTGCAGACCCCAAGGCCTTGTTGATATTTATTCACGATGTTTTATTGTGATGAATACGTCTGTTGACTTTGCATGTCTTAAGGTTGCCTGACGTAGATTTATGTTATTTAAAGAAAAGACCATGCCCTTGGAGAAGGGTTTCACCTCTGCCCGTTGATGCTTGAATGCTTCAGGGGATATATGTCATGTAAGATGAATGGTTTCGGCCCCTGTTCTTGAAGAAGTTTTCTGACATATTTATGATCGTCCCATTTCAGCTTGGAGAAGGATGGTTTACTTACCGTGCATTCGGATTTCTTAAGTATGCATTGCATCTTGAAATTAATTTTTGAATTTCGTTTTTTAAATTATAGTGCATATTGTTTCAACAAAATATTCTTAATGTTTGACAGTTAATGCGCCATATTATGCACCGTATTGGTAACTTTTAAAATTGAAGAGAACATAGCTAACCTAACGAACATCGGGATATCATTATCGTGGTAGCTTTTGATACGGTATAATGGAGTGACAATACCATTTCAAATGTTACCACGTTAGTGATAATATCTTGGTGTTGGTTAGGTTAACTATTGTTTCCTGGATTTTTCTTGAAAAGATTGTTAAAACTAACGCGCCATATTATGCACCATATTGGTAACTTAAGTTTCCAGTTATGTTATTTATGTTATTTTGTATGCATATTGTTTAACAAAATATTCCAAATGTTCGAAAGTTAATTTTCAAACTTTTCAAATGTTCTCAGCTTCTTGACCCTTCATTAAATTCCATATAAAGGACATTTCTTCTTATAAACTCCTCATGCCAGTGCCAGGAATAAAATTAGTAACTTTTTATTATAATTTTTAAACTTATATCCAGATGAAGTTCTAAGAATAATAGCTGAACATAAGTAAACACATTTGTGGATGATCAATTTCTCCAAATTTGTCACCGTTTTTTCAGATGGCATCGTGTTTTTTCTGAAACCACTCTACCATTAAGCCCCTTTTCGTAAAGAATTACTTAAGTGTAGTAGTTGACCTCAAGAATGTAGTTAAACTATTCAGTCCTGGTTGCAGGCTCCAATACAGAGGGTCAACCAAATGTTCACCCTAAAACGAAATTTTGTTTGTAAGTTTGTGAAATTTATTATTCAATTCAATTCAATTTTTTACCCTACAGTCGGCAAATGCCAGTTCATATGATCGTGTGTTTCCATATCCTGGAAAGTCAGGAAATTTAAGAAAGTCAAGGAAACGACCTGGAAAGTCAGGGAATACTTAAAATTTGATTTGGAATTTTTATGATCAAAATTATGCTGACAAAAATAAGTCCATAAACTTGTTAAATCATGATTTGACTGAAAAACAACTGAAAAACAACTAAAAAAACGGAAGCAGTTTGAAGAACAAATTGGAAAGCTTCATACAAAGAAGAGAAAACTGCAAACCGAATTGGATTTCATAAATACTGAATGGAAGAAATATGCTGATGAATCCAGAGAGAAGTTATTTATCAAATTGATAATTAAGTGAAATTCCCTCAGAAAAGGAGCAGAGACACAAATTAATGACATTATTGCTGTTGATAAAGAAATTGCCAAAGCTGTTCAGGAAACATAAGTTAGCCTATTCTTCCAACTAAGTTTTTATTAAAGTTGCAAATGTTTTGAAATGTTCACGTTCCAATTTTTCAACCGATTTACTACAAATAAATAACTTTGCAAGGTAAAAATAAAGTATAGTAATGAAATGTTGATTTTTCATGGACATGGAAAAATTCAAAAACGACTTGGAAAAACCTGGAAAGTCAGGGAATTTCGTTCTCAAAAAAAATATGTGGGAACCCTGATGATAGTTTATACGATTGCAGGAAGTGATTTTGAAAATCTCAGCATTGCAGGTAGTGGGTTTACAACCCATTTTAGTTATTTTATTTCTGTGCACAGTAAATATGCCCCGTGTCACGTGTTTCAAAAACGCAATGTTTCGTTCGCAGCTATTCGTGCGAACGTCATTAAGTGAGTACTTGATTTCCATTACAAGCCACTTCGTTGATTAGCTGTAATTAAAATGGAGCCATTGTCTTCGGCAGCATTTCTTCGAAGGGCGTTCGAGCGACAGGCCCATTTGCATGAGCATCAACTACGTCGTGAAACTCCAGTAGTCGAGTAGTATATGCTAATTTTCAGAGAAGATAAGTCAGGCGGACGAAAATTCCGCAACGCTGTCGAATTTAAGGCATACATGTTCGTGTACGTGCAATTAAAAAGACGAGTGCAACGAGGGGTTTTAGCAATTTGCCCAAAAATTAAACTGGGAATCGTTGCTGTTTCCTTAAGTTACCAATTGCTGGTGGTGTGAGCTTTGGATAATGATAGCTGTTCGCCATATTGCACACCAAATAAACCCTGAAATCAGAAGAATAAAGTGTGAATCTTAATCTTAAAATGTCTAAGATGAGCGATTCACATAGTTGTCTCAAGTATGGAGTTTTGATGCTACCACATTGTTAAAATATTTATATACTAAAATAGGACTATTCAGAAAAGTCAACGATCCAGAATTTGGATTTGAAAGTGTTGTCATCGCAAAATCGTGATTTTCACATAGTCATCCATGGGTCAGTATTCGGCATAGTTTTCCACCTTTCAAAGATGACATTATAATTTACCGAAAATACTTAGAATTGATCTTAATTTGCATCGAAATTATAAAAAAAATGATTGGATTTAGTGAAACTAAAAGCATAAATTTATAAAATGCCCTATAAGCGAATTTGATTGCTACATTGGATCGCAAATGATTGATTTCAACCCAAATTAAAAGATTATATATATATATATATATATCTTGATTTTTGCCCAACTTTTAAAAGAATTGATTTATTTTAACCCGGATCTGAAAAAAATATTTTTACCCTTTTTTCAAAATTATTAATTTTCACCCAATTTTTTAAAAAAAATATTGATTTTAACCCAGTTTTTAAAAAATATTGATGGTAACCCATATATAATAAAAACAAATGATTGATATTAACCCAATTTAAAAAAGCATTTGAAATTAAGTTTTGTCACAAAATGTGATGTGCACTTGGGAGGACATAACCTTCTGTAAGAAGACAGTTATTATTGTGCTGATAACCTATAATTCTCGAATTGTAATACGATTTTCAATTCAATTCGACTCATTACCCTACTGTCAACATGGAAGTGACATGTTGCATGGAGATAAAATCAGTGTAAATAAATGATAACAATATAACCAATTTAATTACATTTTAGTAGCTTTGTCTATCTTTCGTTAATGCCCTAAAACCACTAATATACTAAATATACTAATAATTAATAATATTAACTATTAATGACTTGCAATTCAATTAACAATCGACTCAATTTAAGATCCTGCAGTAACAATTTACTTTGGTAATAGGATCTGCTGATGATTCATAGGATCTCCTTTCGTTCATTTGCACGTTATGCTACAGGTAGTTTTCAAACTTTCCATTATATTTGCAAACTTTGGGAAGTCTTTTGGGGAATTTCAGTCAATTTTATTTTCAATATTATTAACATGTTTTACCATTGGCGATATCGGTTTCAGAATCGTATTCTTAACATGGATGATATGACCTTCTTGCACAATGTTATTGATTTTACGAAATGCTCAACTGGTCATCTGAGTCATTTTTCGTTGTGAACTTGAGAAGCTGGTGCTCCAGAGGGCGCCCTATTTCTATCCCCCATAATGCATCGCCAAAGGAGTAGTATTTAAGGACGCCTTGGGTCGCACAAATGGTGCATTTTTCACTAAATTAAGTCCTCACTCTTGTGTTTTCTTCGTTGTCAGAAGTACTGCTTTAACATTGTGTGCTCGTGTTTGCCCCACTGCAGCTATGATTCATAGTTATGGAGGCGAAGGGATGAAGGGGGTTTCTGTTATGTGAAAAGAGGGATTCCGCTTAGATTATGGGCCCAAAATCAATAACGCACTCGCTTCTCGCTAAAGGGCTTCTCGTGAGAACCGAGAAATTTCTCATAATTCATAAGTCGTTTTGCGAGAAACATTCGTTCGCGTAAGGGCATTGAGCTTGATTATATTTGCAGTATTTTGTCTCGTTAGGGAATGTGAAAGAACTGAAAATAATTCGCATAAATTCGGTGTCTTTAGTGCGTACGTTTTATTCATAAACCCAGTTTGAGCTGTGGAATGCATGGGCTGATCTTACGATTATTACTTGAAAATATCGTCTATGAACTACACGTTTTGAAATTGAATACAATAGTGGATTTGAAATGCAAATTGTATCGTGTTGTTCATGATTCAATGATTTCGAAACCCATAATTAATTTTAACAAAACTCGTTAATGGGTTTCGAATCGTATGGAAAAAACCAAACTGCAATTCCACCGTGTATTTTAATGTGCTTTTCAGTTTCAATTGCAGTCAGTCATTAAAATATTATTCGACTCATTCATATCTGTCTTTCAAATTAAAAAGGAAAAAATCGATATCAATTTTGTTATCAAAAAATTTTTATTATTCAGATAACTCGGATTAATCTGAACGATATTTGAGATTATCTGAATGATTAATTTATTTTCTGAAAGAAGATAATTTTGGCGAAATACATATTAGGATTGCTGGGAAAACTAGGATTTTTTAACAACAGATTGCATTTTGAAGTAACCTCTTATCGTGATTTATTTTAACAGTATCAACCAATTTAAAAATAAATAATCACTAACGAAAATGTCTTGCTTAATTTGTTTGGAACGTATGGTTTTTCAAACGTGTCAAATGAGTAAAAATCCTTCTATGGAATCGTAGAGAGCAGTTTCACATTACTAACTGCCCTGGTTAATTTTCACTAATAAAATAATTAATCGTCCTAGCATTGTCCTTTTAAGACATGTCTTTGTTTTCTGTAATACAAATTTGCACATCTTCCATAATTTTGGATTAATTTGAAGTTGCAATAGAACTTGTTAAGATCAGACTGTTTTATATAAATAAAAATTGTCAAGAGATAAATTCGTAACATCCAGTAAATGATTGTATTTGGTTACGAAATTTCGTCCTATCAGATGTATTTTATGGTGTTTAACTAATACCGTGAATATGGTCATTTTAGTCCTATACAGGTACTGTGTGTGTGGTCAACTGCTAATCTTGCATACGTAACTAGCAATGGTCATTCTTGTTTATGCTAATAACCCAATCACAACTGACATTTGCGGTATTAGCAAAAAAATACGATAATGCAATTATTGTAATGTTTCACCGTAGTAACAAAAGCAAATGCAGCAGGTTGGAAGGAAATAGAGATTTCGTTGAAAGCACGTGTAATAACAAAAAGCATATTTATTTCCTTTCATTTCCCAGAATTTCGATGGCGTGTTTTTATGCAATGTAAAACCAGGTTTTTCTATGATTTTGCTTAGTACGACTAAAACATGTTGGGATTTCACTGACAGATCTTTGCAAATTAAGATGCCTTAAGCCGTTTAAATTTTCTGTACGTCAACATCAATTTCATCCTGAGAACAATTCGCCTTAATAATTCATGCGTGGATGGCCATAATTTGCGAAATTAAGATAATGCCTCTATGCCTGGCATATCTCGGTCTTGTTTTTGCATCGTTTATTTCCTATTGTTTACTAAACAAGACGTTGAAATCTGATTCGCTCGCGTGAAATTCACTTTGAATTATGTTCAGCTGAAACGGATTTATTGAGGATAAACATCCAAATATAACGTAGTGACGTGTTTACTTGATGTTCATGTAGTTTTAGCTAACACTATTTATTTACGTGTAAGTCGAGATTAATTCCAAGATGCACTCGTATGGGACAAAAACGCATTTCAGTCCAATTTAATTAAATTGATATCGATGTCGAACAATTATCTGAATTTGCAATACGAATTTATTGAGGAATTTCTCATAATGTGTTTTTCCGTCTTTTACGTATTCATGCCCTCAAGGTTGCGCGACTTCGTGGATTAAATTGATTTTGAATTCTGTGAATCGAAACAGGATTGAATTCGGTACTTTTTCTATTTTGGCCTGAAAAATGAAAACTGCATGAACATTTCTGATAAAATAGGGCACGCATTCGTGAATTTACCTTTCGTTTTTCAGCTGATTTCGTGTACCAGGACGATCCCTGAAGGCTTTTATCAAATATACCGAAATTGAAATTTATATAAAATATTCGCGTTATCTCCGAACACAATGAAACTTATTTGGGCGACTGAAAACATGAGCTTTCAGTGGCTTTCGGAGTAACCTTCATGCTAGTAATATCAAATTTGACAGTTCATAAAGTGCTGTCCTTCCACCTGTCTGAAGTAAACATTCACTTGGTTTAAAAGAATATCATATTTTCAGACACATGTATACAGTTGTATGACATGTACCAGAAACAATTTCATATTTATAAATAGCATCTAAACACTTGACCAACTTGCATATAAAATATCAAAATTTTATAAAAATAAGTCATAATTTTGAATTTTGTTAAATCTTCTTTGTTCACAATTTTAACGAAACAGACCAAGAATTAATTCGTTAATAAATTGACATGATCAGTTCATACATTTGTTTGATAAACCTGTTTATTAATTATTAACACCGCATACATTTCATGATTTCATAATTTGATAATTGTCCTTTAACATTGATAATATTGAAGGGGTGTTGACCAAAAAATCTGAAGTGTCGCAATACTGATAGTAAGTGAGTAAGTGAGTTACATGTATGATATAATACAGTACATGTAATTCAAAACATATACTGTAAACTTGATTGTGAAAATAATTTCGTCCTTTTCTGATAACTTCCATGTGGAGGAATTCAAATACTACAGTAACTCACTGATCCGAAATACTGATAGTTTTATTTTGATCATAATATTGTTCGAAACATTGTTCGGAAAACGAGCTCAGTAATTATTAACACTACATAGATTTGATAATACGATGTTCTGAAATGTTGTCCTTTAACATTAATATTGTTGACAGTCTTGATCCAAATTTGATGATATTGATGATAACTCTTACAGTAAATAATAGGTCATATCTGATAACAAGATAGTGAATTATGATAATACGTGTAATTCAAAACTTATACTGTAAACATGATTGTGAAATAACAATTTCGTCCTTTTCTGATCACTTCATGTGAGGGAATTCAAATACTACAGTAACTCACTGTTCCGAAATACTGATAGTTTTATTTTTATCTAAATATTGTTCGAAAACCTAGTACAGTAATTATTAACACTACATGCAATTCATAAGATAATACCGTGTTCTGAAATGTTATCCTTTAACACTAATATTGTTGACAGGGTCTTGACTCAAAAAAGATGCAGTGTTACCATATTGATAGTAACTATTATAATAAATACTAGTTTATATCGGAGAACAAGTTAATACATGTAAATATAGGTTATAGTTGAGAACAAGATAGTGAATTGTGATATAATACATGCAATTCAAAACTTATACTGCAAACTTGATTGTGAAATATCAATTTCGTCCTCTTCTAATCACTTCCATGTGGGGGAATTCAAATAATACATTAACTCACTGATCCGAATTACTGATGCTTTTGATTTTATCGAAATATTTAACTGACCCAAAATGCAATGCCACCGTCTCTTCTCCTTTATCGTAGCCATATTTTTTGCTCACTTTTGTTTTAGCTCATTAAGCGTTGTGTCGTTACTTGAAATTTCTCACTTGAACTTGCTAAGCACGTTTTCTGCTTTTTCGCCTATATAAGCAACTCGTAGAAACCTGGCTTAAGCCCTGTCGCAATTAATATGGGCCGCCATATGCAATATTATGCTCTGGATTTGATATTCGTATGGCGAAATGTCATTCTTGGTGCTGGGAGTGAATTAAGCACGTCCATGCAGCAAATAGGTTCACGTATTATATGGGAAAGGCACAATTTTCTAATATTAATGATCATCTTCGATTTTTTTTTTCTCATAGTATGCTTAATTTTCTGCGAAAGGGAGGCTCGCAGAAAATGTCATCTAATTTTATGTTTAACGAAGGTTGAGGCATTGTAAAGGCCTCTTATAGTCGGTCATAAAATTTTGAATCTGCATTCAACCCCATTCATTCAACAACTTCAAAAATGGTAAACAATAGCTGATTTTTATAAGACATGCTGTTCTTGGAAAATTTGGATATTAAAGGTTATATCATATTTTGGACTAACGAATGCACTTCCTAATTGCACTTTGAATCAAGATTTTAAATTGCTAGTCAATTGTCAAAAATTTCAGGAAAGACATTTGTGGAAATTCCAAAGAAAACCTCCCCAAATCAGCGAATTGCTATGGATACTTTTATTTATAATCAGTATTATGTCTAATTTTGGAAACTTAATGCGTCGTATTTGCTGAATCGATCATGTGAACTGATCTTGTTTTCTTTGAGATGATGTATCGCGAAATTTCGTCTCAAATTCATGCTCGTCGATATTTAATAATCGTGACGTTAGCGTCGTATCAGTTGTTTGAATTTTAGAAATGTTCATGAATATTTTAATTCAAGTTGCGATCACCCCTTTGGTATTCGTGATCCAATTACCGGTTTTTACGTATTAATTACATTCTATGCAACAATTATTAATTGGAATCGAGTAATTAAATCCGTGTTTTATTCCCAAATTAATTGATGTCTGGTTTGAAAGTGCATATGCATTAAAACTATAAAATTAGGCTGCATTTCGACCATGTGATATACTCCTATTTAAAAAAATTCAAGTACGTTTATATAGCTTGACTATTTCTGCTTTATATTATAACAAGAATTATTCAAATTTGTGGTTCGATTAACACAAAGTGAGGACATCATTTAATGTGTTTTATCTTGAAGAATTATTTTGATTAAAGTCTATAAATTACTTTCATCTACAAGTATAATCATAATACGTGTGGTTTTTTTTAATGTTTAGACATTACCCATAGCGTTGAATTAAACTAGTACTTTAGCAAATTTCAGATTGTGATTTTGTAAAACATTTGGTTTTGCAACTTTGTTTTCCAATTCTACTACCAGCTATTGTAAAACTTTCAACTTAATTATTAATATTGAGAACAATGTTAACAGCAATTATTAATATTGAAAATAATGTTAACAGCATTTGACTCACTTGAGTTCTCATTTATCCTCGATGTGAGAATAATATACTGTATAAATTCGCCTCCACGATGTTTATTTATTGTAAGTCACGATAAGAAGAAGTTCAAAAAAATGTTCAATGTGCCTAATACTGTATAATAATTTGCTACAAAGACCCTCCATGAAACCATACCAATCAACAACATTACATCCATCAGTATATACCATGAATGATGTTAAGTGAAAACAAAACGAAAAAAATGTATGCACCAAATATAAATGTGAACAACACATTCTCCTGGGTAACAATGTCAAACTCGGATTCAAGATAAAATGAACATGCTGTTTCTGTTTGGAATTTGATCGTAAGATTTGTTTCGTCTTAGGTCTTGGCATGGCTTAAAGCTGCAAACAATGGTATTACGAGTGACATCACGTTAATATACTCAACCTTCACCTATTTTCCATCTTTTGACTGTTTGTGAAATAATACAATAGACAGTTAGAGAAATTTCGTACGAAATAAAATAAATACGAAAACGAAATCACATTTCGTAAGTACATGCCC
>JAQGAF010005754.1:0-11466 GCA_034687865.1 Kryphioiulus occultus | reverse complement strand
TCACCTATGGCGTTTCCTCATTATGAACAATTTGTTAATATTTCAAAGAAGAAGTCCTCAAAAATGCAGTGTTTGAGGTCTAGTAGTTTCAACCACTAGTGTTTTGCATCATTATTAATATTAATACACTAAAAATCCAGTATTTGTAATTTTTCAAAAATGTCGTCTATGGCAGTCTCTTAATTATTAATATTATTATTTCTTCTTACAAAATTGTGGGATAATTTCATCATTTCGTGATCAGATCTATAATTTCTAAAATTTCCGCAATATGGTATATTTGCTTGGATCAAATCCGTACAATTTGTTTCTTAAAATTGTCTGGAGATTTTCCAAAATGTGTCTGGAAAACCTGGCAAAGTCAGGGAAATTGAATTGAAGATTTGGCTATTCATGCAGATAGTTAAATTTAATTACACGAGACATTTTTTTTATTTCATAAGTCAGGGAAATTAATCAATTTGGTCATACAAATTCAGGGAATTTGAATGGCAAATTTTGATATGAACCATGCATTTTCGTGCGTGGAATTTTTGGAATGCCGTCATCCAAACTTGACGTTCCAAACGGACAGTGCTGCATGCGTGCTCATCTAGGCCTGCCTCGCCCCTCGTCAATAAATCCTCGTCCATCAATAGGCGTATTAAAACGGGGATAAGGGAGGGGATAACGAAATTCCTTACTCAGAGGTTTAAAGTTTGTCGTTTGACCTCTGAAGATTTTTTCTAAATGTTTTTTCAGCCACGTCTGTTTTTCGCGTTATTTTTGCAAATGTAGGCTATGGTGCTCCCGTGGGCACTTCTGGAAAAAAAATTCCAATCCGCCATCTTTCCGCCAAATTTCCATAAATTAGAATAAATTAAAATAACATTGATCGAGCAGATTATAACGGGTTGCTCCCGAATTCCTCTATGAAACCAGCTGTCGGATTGGAATCAGTGTCGCCCTTAAAACGTCTTAAAATGCAGCTTTTGACCTTCGGCATATAATCGATTTTTCTTATGTTAATTCGTTGACTAATCGATTTTACGATTATGAATTCCAATGTTTGGATCCCATCACACGAAAACCCATCTGGGCCCTATTTCACAAATCTTTGAGGTGTGACGAGTTGTGGTTGAGAAGTAAAGTGCGAGTAGTGAATACTTGATTACAATTCTGTTTCACAAACATGTCATCCCCAATCCTCAAAACATGGGAGGATTGGAGAATTGAGGCCTGTGTCCTATTTCATAAACTTTGAGGAGTAAGGAATTGATGAATTTGAAGGATAGGGCTGTGAGGAATCGATGAATCTGAAGGATAGGGCTGTGAGGAATTGACGAACCTGAAGGACAGCTGACTGTACACGAGGAATTAATGAATTTGAGATACAGCTGTGGGAATTAAGGATTTAATGTTTCATAAACTTTTATAAGGAGTTGGGGAGTGAAGAATGAAGAACATGATGAATTTAAGGGTAGAAACCCTAGTAGGGTTTCCTCAAACTCCTCATGATTATTCTGAGGGATGTTTTAAAAATCCCCAGCACTGTTGATTCATTGAGATTTACATTCAACGATGTACATGAACATGTACAGAAATAGTATGTTATTATGTTGAGGGGAAACAATTAACTTGTGAGAGATAAATAGATACTGTAGATTGTAAATCCCTATAACACATTTTGCGAGATTTTATCCTACAGTAACATGCAAACCCAGCAGCCATGCGAAAGGTATTGTGCACCTCTACACACTTTTGGCTCATCAACTTCATCAATAAGACCGAGCAAGCCTGCCATACTCCTCAAATCCTTACTACACTGATGCCTCGATCATCCAATCCTTACACATTTTTGAGGATTGAGGATAAAATGTTTTTGGAACCAGAATTATAATCAGTTCTTCACTACTAACACTTTACTCCTCATGGTTAGGAGTATTAGCAGACGACATTCACTGCAACACCACAATCTGCAACTCCTCACTCCTCAACACTTTAATGAAATAGAACCATAACCAGGTTTCTACCTTTAACTACATAAAACTCTTTATTCTTCACTCACCAGCTCCTCATATACTGTGGCTCCAAGAAGTATTGGCAAGAGGTGATTTTCATTGATAATGGTTAAAAAATTGCAATAAATAACAACTAAATATACATTTTGTGTACGATTATGAACTTAAACCTACCCCAAACTTTGAAGCAGTTGTAATAAGCCCCATTTAAATAACTTAAAAAAATTAAATCAACAAGTAAAAAAGTATTGGCTATGTGTGGCATCTGTAATAAAATATAGAATGGAGGAGACGTTCAATGTCTCCTCCTGTCGAAATTTCCTTACCCAGACTTTTCTTTTATGGCACCACATATTCACATATATGTTCTGGTAGTCCTGATATAATCACTTAAATGAAGATTTTCAACGCTACCGTATCCCATAAAGCCCCAAACCTACACCACTACCAGCTCCATGTTAAACACTATGGCGGAAGGTCTAGGTTGGGGTAGGTTTGAGTGCATAATTGTACACAAAATGTATATTTCAGTTTTTAATTTTTTCCATTTTTTTTAAACCATTACCATAAAAATCACCTCTTGCCAATACTTTTTGGAGCCACAGTAGTACAGTGGATAAAACAAGTATTAAAAATATATTTCAAAATGCATTTCCAAATACATTTTTAGAATGGGGTTATAAACAGTTTGAAATTCATTACGGAATGCATATTGCGATGTATTGTGTGTTGGAGAATGTGTTGTGTAATGCACTGTTATGTAGTTCGTGTGCATTGAAGAAAATGTTGTGCACTGCATGATGTGTATAAATTTACTCTGTTGGCATTGAAGATTGCATTTTACAATTTATATTCCATGCATTGCAAAATGTCTAAAGCCTCGCTTTTTTGCATAATTTCAAGGTTTAAAAAAAGCACAATTCTGAATTTTAAAAAAAGCACAATTCTGAATTTTAAAAACATCTGAAATATTCAATAAAAAAATTAAAGTAGTAATGAAATAAAGTTCAAAATTCCAAAAATACATCAAATTCATTCAATTCAATGCAGCACACATAACTTTTGCAAATACGTACATGTACATGTAGTTCAAATTCATAGTGAAATACACGTATCGTAAAATGCAGTAGTGAAGTACATTATTGTTTGCATTACCAACTGTATTTTGTGTTGCGATAAAAACGACCAATGCTCTTGCGATATAGCTTACAATGCGTAATGCATTTGAAATTCATTACTTTCCATGTATGAAGGTCATTGTACTTATTCAAAGCATCCCTTTCTTGATGCTGTACATTCTCTAAAAAATTCCCCAAAATGAAAACTTCTCATATCTTTCTCCGTTTATCCTGCCCAGGGCAATGGCGTGGCTAGGCAAGTGGCTTCCCACCACCACAAGTTACTCAAGACGTTTTCGGAGGGCAGCGTCCTGAACAGGCAACGTCTTGAGGGCGACGAGAGTCCTCCTCCTGAAGCGACCATCGTTTGCGACGGCGACGACGATCTCCAGCAACGGGAACGGTCCGAGAGCGACCCGCTGCTGCTGGACACAGATGAGGTCAAAGGTCACGAGCCCAACGGGGAGGGCAGGCAGAGGAGTCGAAGCGTGGCTCAGACGGAGCAGGAGAAACAAGAGTTGCTCCTCATGAACAACAGGGAGTTGGACGCGGCAAGGAGGAGGTCCACAGCTTCCTCCACCTCCTCTGAAGAGGAAGAGGAAGAAGAGGAACAGGAGCAGGAAGTGAGGAGGGGCGAGGAAGACGACGAGGTGGGTGCATGGTCAAATTCATTCGGGAGTCGCCATTTTGCTATTTGCAGTCAAGGTGCTTGGCCACCTGGAAAACCTGGAAAAGTCAGGGAAATTAATGTGGTCTGGAAATGTCAGGGAAATTGATATGGCCTGGAAAGTCAGGGAAATTGACTGAAAATGTCATGGAAATTCATACAATAACCAGGGTGTCTAGCGGTCGTGGAAGTAATGGAAAAGTCATAAAATAAGATTCAGGTCAGTGGTAGATGATGTTTTGTCATGACATACATCTCAATAGGCATAAAAATTTGTTGAAATCATGAAAGGGTTATGGAAAAGTCATGGAATTTGCAATTTGAAATGCAGCAGACACCCTGGAAAACCTGGAAAAGTCAGGAAATTGTTATGGTCTGGAATTCAGGAAATTCATTTAAAAACAGAGTGAATGTTGGTAAGGAGTCTCAGAAAACCAATAGGACAGTTTGCGATCAAAATTTTCCATCATCACTGATATTTGCTAGTATTTATTATGAAAAATCCACCAAAATACGTTAATGGTGATCGGGTTTTTCCAAAAAAAAAAAATTACCGTCAAAATAACTTAATTTCCATTATTTCTCGAATTGGTATGAACCCTGACATTGTATAAAGCTGCCACTTGGTCTTTTCTGTTTCAGGTCATCCAGCAGATTTCGGCCGTACCCCGATCGCTCCACGCTGAGGTGACCGAGAAGGTGAGCGGCGAGTCACCCCGGTCCGAGGGCGGTAGCCAGTACCACTCGCTGACCGATCACTCGGCATCGTCCACCCCCACGACCTGGAGTCACAAGGATGGGTCAACCGCTAAGTCAGGACATGACCGGGTGAAGAAGTCCCGGTCCGACGGCACTGGTTCGCTGGAGGACAGTGACAGACTGGCCTCTTGCGAGATGGACAAGACCATCGGGGCCTGCAGCTCGGACACAGAGTTTGGATCCATCAAGAGTGAGTCCTCCCACACACTCATGGACCAGGGAGAGTTGGTTGAAGACAAAGTTGCTGCTCCTCTGTCCAAGGAAGGGCCGCCGGTCAAGCAGACCACCCCCTCAGTGGCAGCGCCATCTAGGGAAGCGGTGGAGAAGCTCAAGTCACCGCCTCGCTTCGAAATGCGCTTCTTGAGTCCTAAGGTAGGTAGTGGACAATGACCAATTTGTTACTTGTGTTCTGCTTCTCAGTTTTATTCATGGTGACTACCAACTTGGAAAACCTGGAATATTGTATTTTGTGTTTGTTCGTCATAATTCTGAGAAGACAGCACAAAAATAATTGGTTCAGATAATCAATTCAACCATTTTCCTTATTTCTACTTTTTTTGGAAATAATGATAATAGTGGAAGAAATTGATACCTTTTATTTTATGAAATCTAGATCACAATAAACAATTTCTAGAGCCATTTTGAAATTTTTCAGAAATATTAATATTGACAAAAGTTAACTCCTTAACTTCAATAAAAATTATCAGATATAACTGATTTTAGGCGTAATGTTTTATTCAAGTTTCGTTTATGGAGTTCATTTCTGACAATATTAACATTTCTGACATTTTCAAAATGGTCCAGAACTGCGCGCAGAACAATCTAGTTTATATCAAAAAAACCACTAAAATCCTATTTCTTGTAAAATTTTTCAGAAGATATCATCATTTGGATACGTTTGTTCACTAATGTTGAATCAAAATCTACATATGAGATCTGGTTTCTCAAAAAAATATTGCTTGTGGCTTTTCCTTGTTACCATGACTGTTTTAATCATTAAAATATATTTTTCTAATATCGAAAAACGTGAAAAAACCTGAAAAACCTTGAAAACTCAGGGAATTTTATTATAAGTAATTAGTATTTACCATGTTTATTTCATTTCGCCTTATTGTCACTACATTTTTGAACCTTTTAAAATTAGAATATGACGCTAGAAAACCTGGAAAACTCGGGGAATTCAATAATAATATTTAATTTATCCATATTTGGAAAGGACAATTGAGGGTTGTATGAAACACTGATACAAAGCCTGATAAAAAAACAAACGCTGACAAGAGTAAAGAAACTCAACGTGAAGATGCATGATTAAAACACTACAAATAATTGACAAGGTCAACTGCGTGAAGGTTACATAGTTTTAAGAAATGTTTATTTCGTGGAAAATTGTTGGTTGAAGTGACTAATTCATTGACCGGTCTGTCTCTTCAGGAGCACCTCACTTCTCCGGAGAGCGAGTCGTCCAGCAGCCACTTCACGGAGCGGGAGTCTTCCAGAAGCGAGTTGTCGCTTGGACCGGGCACGGTGACCAGACCCAAGAGCAACCTGTCCTTCACCGACTCCAACAAGTCCGAGCCGGAAGGCAGCGAGACCTCCGAAGACTACCACACGGCCACCGAGCACTCAGCCGGTGACGCCTTCGAGACCTGGGCCGGCATGAAGAGCATCTCGCCCCGAGGACCTTCCCGCCGCTCCAGCGAGGGTCTGGCATCTCTTGCCACCCTGGTCCACCGCACCTCCTTGACCATCTCCTGCAACGCGGAAGCTGCTGATGAGGCTCTGGTTGCGGAAGTGCTGCCGCCGCAAGATTTCCACAACCTGGCCTCTCCCCGCTCCCCGCACACTCACGGTAGCTTGCTGAGCATCGAGAGCAGCACCAGCGGCAGTTACACCCTGGAGAGCGGTCTCAGCGAACACGACTCCAAGGAGTCCACCAGAAAACTGAGTACAAGCACGGTCAGCGACAGCGACAAGGAGCTGGAGAACATCTTCGGTGCCCAGTGCAGCGCATCGGCTGGAGAGCAGAGGGACTACGAGAGGAGTGTTGAGCAGGAAGACGAGGAGGACGAGCACAGCGTCACTCCCACGCCGGGGGACATGCCATGCCGAGGTAAAAACATCATTGTAAAATCTTAAATTTGCACCCCTTTGCAGCCATTTTGTGTTGAGATTATACATTTTACACAGTGAAACCCCTCTAAATGAAAACCTCTATAAATCGGGCACCCCATTGTTTGACAGTGCACCGGACGTGCCTCATAGGATTAACAATAGGGCCAACCCCTCTAAGTGGGACACTGGCATGGAAGTCATGGAAAAGTCATGAAATGAGATTCAAGTCATGGAAAAGTCATGAAATTTACAACATGGTCATTGAAATGTCATGAAATTTACAACATGGTCATTGAAAAGTCATGAAATTTACAACATGGTCATTGAAAAGTCATGAAATTTACAATATGGTCATGAAATTTGAGGTTTTTTATTGATTCATAAAATAAATATTTGGGTTTAAATTCTTCATTTGTAACCCATTTCCTAAAAAAATTGTATTTTTTGCCAATAATCATGTCGCCACAGTTCGTGGTACATATTGTCTCTGAAAATCGCTATTGAGTCATAATGTAAAACTTGAAGCACCCCATATTGTAATACGCATTGAAAATTTTTTGAAAAAGGTTTACGTGATCAAACAATTAGAACTTTTCTAGCGTGGTCTCCGAGATGCATCCCAGTCCCGTGATCTGGCCCTCATATTGAAAAAATGGCATTTTATCACTTTCCGCACTGCGCTATGGTGAGAACCCCTTCATGTTGGAGAAATATATATTTTTGGAAATCTTGGTAAGCTCTCTAACCCGACCAGACAGCCCATTAACTCAGACACTTGTTTTGCACCAAAGTGTCCGACATAGAGTGGTTTCACTGCAGTTTCCCAACAGTATTCCATATCTCCCATTCTCTCTCCACACACAGGGTCGGTCAAGAGAGCGCACCGTGCTCGAGAGTGGACCAAACCTGACGAGGACAGCGAGCCACCGGCCTCCAAGACGGACTCGACAGCAGAGGACACGGACAAGAGTGGCGGTGAGGAAACGACAGGTCGCTTGACCGAAGTCGTCGAGAGCATGTACAACTTCGCCGAGATCCGACGCAAGTTCGAGCGGATGTTGGAGAGCAAGAAGCAGGAGGATTCCAGGGACCGGTCGTCCAGCGTGGAGACAGAGGGCACGTCCTCGCAGAGCGACAGCAAGCCTCCCATCAGGAAGAAGCCGGAGATCCTCACCGCAAAGCCCTCGCTGTACAGCGACGCTGGCAAAACCCCGGCTCGACCAACCGGCTTCGGACACAAGTTGGAGCGGGAGTCCTTCTCCAAGAAAGGCCATGAAGACGACAAGAGCAGCCCTTCTTCCGACATGTCCAAAGACCAGAAGTCTGTTCCGGCAACCGGGTACGGGGAGTCGCATCGGAAGGAGTACCGGAGGTCTGTCAGCGAGAGTCCGGAGGCCTCTGGGAGACCGATGGCCGCGGAGATGCCACGCAGCGTCAGTGACGCCAACGTCGAAGGCAACTTCGTGGGTGGTGGCGCAAAGTCCAAGAGGGGTTTCAGCGATGGACAGGAGCGGTTGCGGAATGGGAAAAAGCACAAGTCGAGGAATGGCGGTGGACCGGCCAAGCACAAAGAGCACAAGGAGCACAAAGACCATCACCGGAAGAGCAACGAGGACACGGAGGCCTTGGATAACCGGCGGTCCATCAGCGAAAGCCCGCAGCGGTGGCCGGGGAGAAGCGACGTTGCCGAAGCGTCTTCCAGAATTGCTCACAAGGACCATCACCGGACAACCAGCGAGGACACGGAGTCTTCGGACGCGAGAAGGTCCGTAAGTGAGAGTCCGCAGCGCTGGACCGGGCACGGCGGAGCATCCCGAAGCTCCTCCAGAGACGACGTGGCCGAGCCGTCTTCCAGAGTTGGTCATCACCGCAGCCACCGCAAGGACAAGGACCAGGAGCCGGCCCGGGAGAGGAAGCGGTCATCTAGTCGCACTCCCGAAAGGGAGTTGGACGACAGAGGTGTTGGACCGGAGCCGAAGAAGCACTCCTGCAGGCCCACCGGAGACACCGTAGCCACGCCCGGGGACAAGAGACACGACAAGAGGCGACCCCTAAGCAGCTTCAGCTTCGACGTCAGTGACCTGCTGGACGATGGCCGCTTCAAGAACCGCAAGCGGAGGGAACGGTCGCTACCCGGCAGCACAGAGAAGCTCATCGACAAGAAAGGAGAGGAGATGCTGTCCAAGTCGCTGCCGGACCGGCAGATGGAGTTCTTCGAGATGTCCAAGATGCTGTGCTCGGAGTGTGGCGAGAAGGTCAGGAAGATACACGGAGATGAGGCCGCAGAGGTAAGGACAACTAATGTGACGTTAGATGTTTGGTTGTTGTGTCGTACAGTACCGGATTTAGTTTGTTATTTTATTTTTGCAAAATGGTATCACAAGGTACGGTATTAGCCCCAAGGTATTATGGTGAACAATTACAGTTCATGATTTGGCCACCCCCCAACATGATGACATAATACTTGAACGCTCCCTTTTATAAGATTCATGACAAAAGTCTGGTATCAAATGCAAATTGGATGACAAAGTGGGAGTTTTAACCCTAAGGTATTATGGTGAACAATTACAATTATAGTTCCTGATTTGGCCACCCCCCCCAACATGATGACATAATACTTGAACGCTCCCATTTTCATGATGAAAATTTGGTATCACATGGTTCTCTCAGACCTGGAAAGCTTGGCAAAGTTTGGGGAAATTGATTAACTTTTTAAAATGTCAACGAAATTCAACAAATCAATAACATATTTTTGCAAAGCTAGTTGTTGATTTACACGAAAATCAAGAGATGAGAAACAATTCCGTAAAAGAAATTAAGAAAGCAAATCTAAATGTACTGTTTCTTCCCGAAAGTGTGTTTTAACTCCTGTTTATCTACAATAAACAAACAATATAGCATTCCTTACATCGTTTTGTTATTTTTTTTTTGCATTAAGAATTGCCAAGGTGGTCAGGGAAATATGTTTTAAAGCCTGGAAAGGTCAATGAAGATAAAAATGTCATCTCTGGGGGAACCCTGTAATGCACAAAAGGATTTTTGAATTGAAACCTGTAATTTTTCAGTATCAAAATTGTTTATATAACTTTCTAGTTTATATAAATAATCCCTGAAAATTAATTAGTTTTTCGAAGAAATGTTCGTAAGATCCATCATTTGGATGCGTTTGATTGGTAATGCTGAATAAAAAATCATTTGAGATCTAGTTTTTTTTAAAATCACTAATGGCATTTCCTTGTTATTATTATTACTACATATTGTTATCAATATAGTTGTGACCCATTTAGTCACTAAAATATATTTCCTGAACCTGGAAAAGATAGAATATGACCTTGGAAAACTCTGGGCATTTTGCTTTTAGAAATTAGTGGTCACCATGTTAGTTATTGAACAGCCATTGAACAAATCATCTCCATTAAAAACACTCACTAATGGCATTTTCTCGTTATAATTACTACATATTGTTATCAATAGGGTTGTGACACATTTATTCACTAAAATATGCTTTCTGAACCTGGAAAACATAGAATATGACCTTGGTAAACTCTGGGAATTTCGCTTTCAGAAAATCGTGGTCATCATTTTAGTCATTGATGATTGAACAGACATTGATCAAATCATCAATGATCAATCCATTACCAAATCCTGTAGGGAGACGTTAAGGTACTATGTCATTGTGTTTCGCCATTTTCAGGCCTCGGTAGTCTCCCAGTTGTTTCTTTTATTTATTTTTTTGGTTTTATGAGAAAATCAACATTTATTTTGACGCGGTATCGACCTGCGCATGCGCATTACGCTCTTTCCGCCTCAGCCTTTTTACCTGCTTACCCCGCGCATTGATATGGAAGCGGCCGCCTCACTCACAAATCGAATTTCACCTGAATGAATGGCGCTGCTTCCGGATGCGAAAATCGTTTTCTGAGACCTGAAAAGCCTGAAATCTTCCGTTTTTATCGCGCATAAATGCGGCTGGACTCGGATCCTCTAATCCAGTCAATTACAGTTACTAACGCGCGCTGAGGTCGCGAAAAAACTGACAGAAGATGAGAAAGGAAACTGGACTTTTTCTCATGGAATGTGCGACGTTCCATTTATCGTTCGAAATGAGCAAAAACAGTGAGTACGAATGAATAGGCCTAGGCCTGATTTATCGCACGCCATTATAGGCCTTGGATTCAGTCTTGGATTTAACGGATATTTGCGGAATGGTTTCGGAAAATCGTAAGAAATAAAATCGACGTGTAATTTAACGTTACGCGCCTTCAGAATCGAATCTGTATGCCCAATATGGCGTCCCGTCCGCAAAGTCAGTTTTAAATTCAATGCCCCCAATGTGCTTGAATTAAAATAATTAAAAAATTCGACTCCAAAATTCATCAATATTTCGCTGGAAAGAATAATCACGTAATAACACGTTAACATTAACAACGCTCCATTAGAATTGATGCTTTCCACATAATTAACAACGCAACGTGTCTGGCTTATCCTATACTATTAAGGTGAAGACGGATAGCCCGGGGCAGGGGAAAGTTAAATTCTCACAGCAAGAAATTTCCCTTTATACTATGTTTTTTAAGCCAGTGAAGGAGTTAAATTTAGAGTTAGATTCCTCAAGTTATCGTCATGCCATATTTTATTTTATACTACGTTTTTTAAAAACACGCAAATCAATAAAAAATTAACTTACCAGTTGTTCAGCGGACCTTACTCGAGTGCATGATTGACAGAAATAACAGCAATTTATGCTGATAATTATTTTATTCACGATTTACTTCGTTCCGATTTCAATTACACTTTCCAGGTGTCGTTC
>JAQGAF010005753.1:0-11466 GCA_034687865.1 Kryphioiulus occultus | reverse complement strand
ATCCCTAGACCTACCTTCAACAACTCCCATGTCAACACAATTCAACCACAACAACACAGTCACCATGGAACTATGAATGCAGTACCCTCTGTGCACATCAACACAAAATACCAAAAACAACCTCCAATAGCCAACTAAAGATTTTACACAGAGCAGCAAAAAGCATTACACATTACACACAATAATCCCAAGGAATTGGAGAATGACTATAGTTGTACCTCCACACATGATAGTTGGTTTGTGACATTCAAAATTCGCACTTAGCACTAATTATTCTGGTTCTAAAGCACCATAAATTAGACTAATGAGCCTCCCCCTAGCTTAATTACCCCCTCCCCCTTCTTTCCACAAAGGGCATTCTCTGCAACACCAACATGCTGCTCCTCATTTGGAATTAATACAAATTAACCTACCAGTAGCAAATAAATGGGTATCTCATACACTTTCATACAATAATGTGCACAAGAGCACAGATAATTTTTTCAACAAAATTATTGATAAATGACATCCTTAGTGAATGTTCTTTGTTGGATGTCATATATCCAATGCATTAAACAAATCAATGACATCACGCTATGATGTTTTTTAAACAGGTACTGGAATTGGAAAAAAAATAACCTCGAGATGACACAGTTTTACGATAGGGCGATATCCTTTAAAAAAGATGAATAAAATGAGGTTGTTTTTAGGTGCCATTTTGATCCATGCACTACCTGGGTACTGTAGTCAGGGGCATGCAATGCCATAGTCCATGTGTAGAGGTGATATAGGGCCTACTGATTAAGGTATATGTCGCATGTGGCATCAGAGATGCACCTGTCTAAATGAATGAATACAGAAAAACTATCAGTTGGTGGAATCCTATAAACTGTCGAAAACAACACGATTTTTATTAAAAATACTGGGAAAATGTTGAGCCGTGCATTTTGCCCTCTTAGTTCAGTTGGTGCTCAGAATGGAAGCCCTTCAACTTGAAGTTTTGAAGTGAAATCCAACTGCCACTTTGGTGAATTGTATGTTTGGATGAAATATCCGGACAGCAATGAATGATTTAACACAAACTTGCTTTAATGCTGAAATGCAAAACTTGAAAATGCAGAGAACTGTGTTTGAGGAACATTCGACTTGGAACAGACCAGTTCCATAGAATAGAACACTCAGCTGCCTGCTGGCAAAGAACATGGAAGCATGCAGGCAGCAAGCCACCTAGTGGCACAGTCAGAAACAAGCATGCAGGGGACGTTTCATTCAACAACAAACAATTAAAATATAATCTGCGTTAATTTCTAATATCCAGTAGGTATCAAGGTACGTGTACAAATATAATAACTACAAGCTAATGGTCGTTTGACTCGAGATACAAGTGTAAAGTTGGCTGGTAATTGGAATTTTACACCAACTTGAAAAAACGCAGTTGGGTTCTTCTTGTAATGTAAAGCGTTTTCCAAAATGGAATATCAATTCATTCAACGAATCAGCTGCCATCAAATACTGCATACCCTTGCAAAAATTCGTCAAAAATACGAATTTGTGTGAAAATACAATTTAACTACACGTTTTTTAAACCACGAATATAATGATTGTTAGATAAATCTGCTCTGCAGAGTAATCAGGATCAATCTGAAGTTCAGTTGTGAAATAATATTTATGAAAAGTCTGGAGCGAACTGTACAGCTTTGAACAGAAGAGAAAATGGAATAAGAACGAACCGTGTTCTGAAAAACGTTGAAAAGTAACAGAATTCCCAACAGGAGAATAGCTGCATGAGCATGCAGCAAACTAGCATGTGGGCCCAT
This sequence comes from Kryphioiulus occultus, assembly GCA_034687865.1. NCBI lineage: Eukaryota > Metazoa > Arthropoda > Diplopoda > Julida > Julidae > Kryphioiulus > Kryphioiulus occultus. Next base: position 9,670 of record JAQGAF010005753.1, on the reverse strand, counting down.
GCAAAACAAAAAGCCAATATAACTTGCAAACAAAAGATATCACAAATTTCAACAATGATTACCTGCTAATGGTCGTTTTGCTTGAGATACAACTGTAAAATTGGCGTGTACTTGGACATTTACGCCATCTTGAAAAAGCCAAATAGCTGGCAACACACGCGAATATTTTTTGACATCTTTATTTCGAATAATTCACCCCTTAGATGAGTTTTCTCGATGACGAGACTTAGCTAAGTCGCTTTTTCGCACCCGAAAACAGTATATTATCGCCATTTCAACGAAATCCGGAAGCCCGTTTCCGAGATAGAAAATACAAATACACAAGCACACAAGATTAGCTCGTTTAATAGTATAGGATACAACTGTAGAATTGGCTTGTAATTGGCCAATTATGCAATCGTGAAAAAAAAGTTTTGTTGAATGTCTTTCATAATGGAATATCTCGTGCTGTCAAATACTGTATATTCTTACAAAAAAAAATTAATTTTAGATCATTTCTAATATCAAGTTGGTGTCAAAGTATTTTTATGGTGTATTATTTGTATAAAACATCCCCAAAACTCGCCTTGTGAATATGATGAAACCATAATAGGTTATTGATTGTTGAAAGGTTCTTTTGTACCCAACGTACATGTACAGGTATTTCATAGCTTTCAAAATGTCTCGTTGAAGGAAACCTTTATAAGTTTAAAAAAAACTGGAATGGAACAAATATTACACTGTCTCTAAAATACCTAATGGTGATGATATAAAATTTGAACGTCTCTTTCTGGGTATGGGTGTCAGTAGCTGATTTTTTCCACTCGTACATGTATAGTGAAAGGTGTTCATTTTGCAAACGTAGTCGAAAATAGTATATTAAACGCGTGGATATTTAGCAACTTCATTTTTTAAAATTTAACTAATTTTTTTTTCTCGAAATTGACAACCATGAGAGAAATCTTAAGTGTTGTCAATTTTTAAATTTCATTTTACAAATCTGACAACCCCATCACTGAACGGACAATTTGCGGAGAATATACCTTTTTTTAAATAATTTAGGCTCGTAAAATTGCCTTCTGCAAAGAAAAAAATATTGTATTTCGAATATAATGCACATTGTTTTGAACAATAATTGCTAGAGAGTTGTCGATAACTTGCAGCTGCAAACGTTGCATCTTTTATTATACACGCTGCCTTTCAAATGTCGATAAAATGTCAAAAGGTCAGTGTTTACCTTTAATTCGTTTAAAAGAGGCATAACTAATGGGATGAGGCAAATTCTATGACTTTATCGCCTTTCCGATCTCGTTCGCTAAACTTTTAGCCTTTTATGTACAGTGAGTTTATGTATACGGGGATATGCTGTCTATGAAACCTTCGTAGTTGGTTCCTTTCAAACTGATTAAATTATACCAAAAATGTCAAGCATTGATGTTGCGGTCTGCTAATATTTGAGTTCAAGTTCACATCAAATCTGATCTGTCTAATGATATCCTTTAAATTTCTACGATGTTAATGATGGATCCCTTTGATCCATTCACCGAAACGACGTTGAAACACGCCGCAGATTTGCTTCATTAAAGTCATGTGCAGTCAAATGCAGATGTGCTCTGATCGTAATTGCATTACGTGCTCAACAAACATAACATATTGTAAGTTATTTTGGTCCTGGCTAAACTGCGATTTATGAAATGAAAGTTTTCATTCAGAGAACATTTACTGCTTGTATATCCATTATCGATATTAATAAACTTTATTTGGAACCATAGCTAAAACATTACACAAGTCATCGAAATGCTAATAGCCACGTGGCCATATTTGGCCATAATGCCAATAGTCCGATTTTACCTAAGTTTGAATTTGCCGCTCAAATACTGCAGCGTTGATTGGTGGAATGGAGTCACGTGTCCGTGTATGAGCAAGCGGCGCACGTGGCAGCCATGGCAACCGTGGAACGTGAGATTCGAACGATTCTTTTCCATTTTAAATTCCGATTTTTTTCAAGATGGCGTAAAGTGTCAAGAATTCGCCAACTTTACAGTTGTATCTCAAGTAAAACGACCGTTAGCAGGTAATTATTGCAGTTAAAATAACGAAAAGTTAAATTTGATTTTCTCAAAAATCTGTATTTTTGACGCTTTTCAAATGCAATTTGGCGATGACCAGGCGAATGGGTCCAACGGCTAGTTTTGTATTTACAGTATGTGATACTGGTCGAGTAGAGTTCAATGACACCTTTTATTTTATATTATTATTATTTTGTGTGTGCACATTTTCAGGGTACACCCATTGGAGCGGGGCCCCATGTATGGGCTTCTCCTACCTGGTGGTAGATTGGCAGTGATTGCCTGCCGGTTAGGGGCAGATTCATTGTCAGGTTAGGTATTGCGTTAGGTGCAATTTTTAATTTCCAATTTGAAATACTTAGAATATTTAGGTGTACATATCACCTGTACTGATGAAGTAGAGATGAAATATGCCCAGATTCATTGAAGTTTTTCCTAGAAATTTTGGCTATAAATGCACATGTAGAGTTGAAACATACCTGGATTTTTTTATTCTAATTGAAATACAGGAACATTCTTTGTTTCACGTGATACAACAACTCAGTTTTTTTGGATTTAGTCCATTTCGACATCTGTGCTTCTGATGGCAGGTACAGCATTTAATCGGAATTTCAACCTTTTCTGTTGAACTAAACAACACCACACAATGGTATAGACCATTCTGAGGTGACCCAATGGCCTGGTCTCCTCTGTCCACTGGCATTACATCACTGGACTTTTTTGAGTGGGGTTAGCCGTGATTTAATGAGCAGAAAATGCAATGTCATTGCCCCTGTTGACGGGAAAATGCTGTCTAGTTCAACGGAAAGGGTTGCAACTCCGATTAAATGGCATACCTGCCACCAGAGGCACATGTCGACGAGGGCTAAACCCAAATAAAAACTGAGTTGGTGAATCACATAACCAAAGAATGTTCCTGCATTTCAATTAGAATTCCTGTTATGAATTTTTATAGTTGTAATCAACCTTTATTAACACCCTGTATATCCAAACTTTTTTATCCCCTAAAATTATTCGATAGTTGAAATATTATACCACTGAAGTTTTTTCCTGGAAATGATGACTATAGAGATATCGTACGAAAGTGCAGTATCTTTTGCTAGACTCGTATAATTTCTATTTTGTTTCGATCTCGTTAAGAAGAGGCTACGACCCAGGGCTGTGTCTATGATCGAAAATGCGTTTCTAAGAAAGATTTTCGGATTTGTTTGGCATCTCCGCAAATGTTTCTAGGCAGAAATGCGTGCGAGTCGTCGAGTGCACGGGGGATGGATATCATTACTCACCGGGGATTCATCTTCCATTTTCCCTCAGCATTAAATTTTCAGCATCCTTACACGGCTCTCGGCTGTTTCCTAAAAACGTCAAAATGGCGAATGGATATGCAGCGAGTGCCTGCGCATATACTCAACGTTGCAATTGTCGAAAATATGCATAAACACCAGCCTGCATTAAAAACAAGAGATGAGGGCTGGGGTGCCCGTACGCATCCCCAACCCACAATTTTTTATTTTCGCATTTTTGTATTTGCATAAACCAAACTAGGTGCGTGGCAAAGTTTCAATCCCTTCGTTATAGGGGCAAAGCGAGAAAAATGTAAGTGAAATTGTATCCAGAACGAATTGAGTTTAATTATTCACCCGAACGCGTATTTGCGAAGACGATCGCAATACATTTTTGATGAATCTGCATGTAGCTCGAAGGTCCTGCTTAGACACTCAGAGGTTTGAATTTGCTTTCACAGCAAATTAATAAGTTAGCACGTTCGCTATACCCAGTGTGAAAACTGCATCGATATCATTTTCGCACCATTCCGAAAGGCCTAAGGGTCCATTTTGTGTCTGCTGAAATTTATCCCATCTCAATTTTTTCTTAAATGCACCATATATAGGGGGATCATAGTCACACCCTCATTACAACGATTGATTTTTAGAAAAGTGTTGAAGTTAGAAGGACCAAATTTTGATGAAAGGTAGAACTCCTAAAGTTTATTTCGTGTGTTTGGTTAACAGGGAGTACCGGTAAGTGGCGCTGTAACCGTCAGAATTGAAGATGGCGTCTATGCAGAGAAAATCTGTGTTTACTGGACTGTCTGCCCTGTGAACCAAATACAACGACTGAAAAATTCAGGATTTATTTTGCTTTTTTCCAGAAGTTGTTTCTTGAACTAGTGGTTTTTTGAAATTAGTTTTGTAATGAGGATATAAAAATTATCGTCACAAAAACTAATTTTAATAAACTTTAATAAACTGATAGTTTCAAGAAACAGATTTTGAAAAAAGGTAGTATAAATCAAATACAAGAAATGAAAAATACAGGATTTATTTTGCCTTTCTTGAAAATAGTGTTTTTTAAAATTAATTTTTAATTAAGATATAAAAATTACCATTACAAAAACTAATTTTAATAAACTGTTCATTTTTGCAAAAAGTTGTTTCTTGAAACTATTAGTTTTTAAAATTTTTAAAAACTGATAGTTTCAAGAAACAAATTTTGAAAAAAGGTAGAATAAATCCTGAAGTTCTAAGCACGTATCGAACTAGTCTTAGATAACGATGCTGTAGCTTTGTTGGAAACTTTAGGAAAAAATTAAAACTTAAGATATCCTATACTTTACTGAAAAAAATATTTAGTAATAAGATACAGGTAGTTGAGACTAAGCTTCGTAAAAGTTGTTTAGATCCAAAGCTGATTTGGAAAGCTGATTTTAGAATTTTATTTTTGTTTATTATGAATATATTCGTACGATATCAAGATGGCAAAAAATCACGTTTCTATATAAGCAGCTGGAATTTTAGCCTATAGTCGAGCGGTATGTTCATACGCAATATGACATCTGGATCTTCGAGCTTCTATGCAGCAGTTTTATTTGGCAAAGCTAAAGATCTTTAAATCGTACTTAAACTAAGTGGGTAGTAACGTTTTATGGCTCTTTGAGTCAATATTCGAAAGCCCGTACCATGACTAGACTTAAGTCGAGTTTATGAAAAGCTCTGATTTTTCAAGCAGAAAACCCATTTCCTTTCTATCCCATATATTGGTTTAAACCAAAGGCAATTTTTTTCAAGTTGGATTTAATCCAACTTGATGCCGTCATAGTCGGGTCTTCTAATATTTGCCTCGTTATTTACTAAGCAGCAAGAAACCAGAAGAAAAAAAAACCCGATTTATTACCAGTTTCGTAAGTAGGTCCCTCTGCTTACACGCACACTTAAGCATCACTAAAGATTCGAGATTTAAACGGACATGGCGCAATGACTAAAACTTTATCCCTAGAGACAGGTCTTCAGTCAGCGATGAATACGTTTTGACGATAGTCTGCTCAAATAAATCAAATGAATTCTCCGTAGAACATAAATGGCAATGAAAATCAAAAGCATATTTGGACATTTTTCAAGCTTGGTTCTATGAATAGTGAATAAATAGTGGAAAATCTGATGGTTACTAAAAGGAACTATACGTCTTTCTCGAAATTTATGTAAACGCTATAAAGTGGATTCCAGATACATACGATGGATCATTTGTTAAAACTACCAGAACATAAATGTGAAAAATACAAGAAAACAAATGTTACAACTAACAGAAAACAAATTAGATTTTATCCCAAAATTCTATAGCGAAATTAGCCTATCTTAAAAACTAACAGAACCACCTTTTAACCTGAACAGAATTATGCATTAGGCATTTTTAGGAACGTTACCACAAATACGTTTTTTACAAGAATTTGATCTCAATGATGGATAGGCTTTAGCTCTAATTCCCACACTAAAATTTGTCTAGTACAATTACTAATTTTAGAACAATGAAGATGAAATTATTAGATACACAAGATCATTGCTGATGGTTTTTACTAGCATTCTATAAAAAATGACAGTGTTGATAGTTAATTTAACATCGTTAATTTGTTAATGAATTTTGTGTTTTTTTATTTTTTTTTAAATAAATATTTGCAGTTTATTTTTTTTTTCAAACTCTGAAATTTTTCACAGCTGCCACTGGTCAAGCACTGGTCTAGTATAAAAGAATGACACTTGTCCTAGCTTTCCGAGATTATCCTTTTTAATATTTTTTATTTTGTTTTGTTTTTTCTTCTTTTTGTGATTTTTGTGTATAACCTAACTACCGTCAGGCAATCACTGCCAGCTTACGAACCGTCAGAAGAAGCCCACTTTCTGTTATTGTCAATGCTAGAGCAGGGGTTATATCGAAGTACACCCAATATATTAACGCAACGGTACAACTTACACGTATCTTTCCAAAGTTGACCAATGCAAATTGCAGATAGAAGTGCATTTGCTTCGTGACCATCCTTTCTCAATTCCCTCAGCAGCCCAATTTTATGACTGACGTGTTTCATTAGGCTTTCTATTGGGCTTAAGAAGGTTTTTCATCTAGTACTGTGTGCTGCTAAACGATCAATCCCCTTGGCGACCACTAATCATGACTAGCTGCGAAGCGCTGCGTGATTGCCTGCCCGCAGGGGGGCAGTGCAGTTCCTCCAGGATTTTCTCTCCTAATGACGACAACTTCTTATTTTTGTTGGCAGGTTTGCTGGTGACCCTTCGCTCGATGACCGGAGAGCCTGTTAGCGCTAATGATATTTCGATACAAGTGGCCAAAAGACGTCATCACGGCAAGAAGCAGCCCATCCTGGTGGTTTTCACTGATGATGGACGGCCCCGCCATCCACCCACTTTTCCTACAGCAGGTGAGAAACACCCACTATTATCGATTTTGCAGTTTTTCAGGTAAGAAACACTAATTCTATAAGCCCGAATTTACTTCGAGCTGAACCTACATGGTGTCCATCCAGTACGAAGGGCTGCGGAGTCGATGAGCATTTTTGTACTAAAAATGCACCGACTCCGACTTTAGACCCTCACCTAAAAAAGTTCCAATTTACTGCCCACTGCTGTATCTTTACTGCAGTAAACTGCAGAATAGTTGCGGTGAAGTTCTGGCAACTATGCAAAACATTATACCATATTTAATTTTTATTACATTTTTATAACTGCTAAATTTAAAATAATAGGCTTAGGTAGCTCGATGGTAGCTCGAAGGTGTGGTCACCCTGTCATATAATTTCATTTCGTCCTTTTGTTTTCTAACAGTTGCATGTGATTAAGGCATTTATTTGCCGAAACGTCGTGCTTTATTTACTTGTAATAAAGTATCTTCAACTGATCGAGCTACCAAAACCTAATTTTCTAATTACACCGATCACTGGAACGATAGTATGGAACTGCAAAATTTAACTTCCACCATTTACATTCGCATTAAATGTTGAATTTTTGGTATTTGTTTTTTTAATAAATAAATGGAGAAAGTTAAAAAATTAAAAAAGCCATTCCTATCCAATAAACGACACATTCTAGATGGCCGAAAATACATTTGACGTCTAACACCCGTCGTGTGGCTATATGCTTCCCAGAAACCCTCTAGCTTGTCAGTTGCCAATTAAGAGACATCATCTTAAGTATTAATTAACAGAGGCTCCTCAATATGCATGTTTTTAAGAATTTATACCCTCATAACTATGGTAAGGAGACGTTCAAGTATTATTTCATCAACTTTGGGGGTGGGGGTTAGCCAAATGATGACGAATGTTGAAAGGGGGAGGAGTCGGCCAGTCCCTGCCAGTGCAGCTAAAATGTGTCATATGGTCAGTGGAATGACAAAAGTTGGAAACTGGAATACAGTATCATGACAGTGTCGTTTACTGTTGGGACACCCTACCTTCTCTGTCCCCTACACAGCAGCTAATTGATACCAGCCAGTTAATATTTGCTAATCTGTCTATGATCGATTTCACCAACGTCACCGAGTTATTACCGGCAGTTAAACGGTGACTATATGAAGTTGCCTAGGGCGCATTAATTTCTGAATTTCGTTTCTGCATTAGGTCTAATGGCGAGGCTGTGTCGCATCCATTAATGTAGGCCAGCCCTCGTATAAATCAATATTCCCTGAAACAACAGTTTGCGGACCAGGTGTATCTAGGTTGAGGGATGACATGTTGCTAAGTCAGGCTCGATATAGGAACAACGTTGGCTTCCTAGCTAGAAAAGCTTTAAGCTGCTATATGGGCTCCGTTTCCGCGAATGGAAATTTAAGTCGAATTCAGCGGTTATTTGGAACTGAAATTCGATTATTTTAATTGGTTGCCGAGTTAGCAGTATTCTGCATGGCGTGCCTGCAAATTACAGTCGAAAATGATGGCTTTGCAAATTTTGCCGAGACTTTCCGAAAAATAAACAAATTGGCGAAACTAGTAAACGAGCAAATTTCAAGTGAAAATATTTGCTGGGCGAAAGTGTAGTTTTTATAGGTTTAGTGTAGTTGTATATGCAACTTTTCTGGTATTAAAAACGAGTAAACCTCATGTGACTAAATGTGGAAAATGCCACTTCAAGACATATGCATGTCAAATCAAGGCTTTACGATCAGGTCGTATTTCTTGACGTGTCCAGGACCTTATTCCACAAAGCTATGGAGTTGTACTTGTAGAGGTGTGGAGTAATACAACAAGTGTGTGTGGTCCACAACAAAAATGTTCTACACTTCGGTTTTCTTACTCCATGCCTGATAAGTTACAAGTACTTTTAATCGAATTGAAAGAGTTGCTAATAATTGCACACGTTTGTGGACAAGGGCTCTGTTGTGTGTCCATAGATTAGTGGGGGATGTTACGGTATATTCCTTTCCCCAAATGTGTACAAAATATCGATTTAATTCCTACTTGTCTAGTAGATAACAATGACACCAGTCCTAGCTGTTGCAATTTACCGTTTGCTTTTTTGGCGCCTTTCACCTGACCTGACCTAAACTACAATTCGTAAACTAAATAAAAACGGAATTTCCCTATTTAGCTGCCCCTAACCGCCAGGCAATCACTGCGCCAAATTATCTCGTTTAGATTTACACGCTTGTTTATGTTTCGGATGGTGACGCCAAAATTTAGTCCTCGTTTTGAACCGTATGTGCTCATATATTAATTTCCTCCGTATCCTGCATATTGTACGCTGTAGTAAATTCATTAAGCCTTATAATGGAGTAGCACACATGTATTCATCGAATTAACAATAGCCATAAATGGTTATATGCGTATGTTGTTGCATACATGCTCATGAAACATGAATGCTTGTGCATGTACATGTACATGTATATTGCAACTGATAATATTCCGGACATGTATTTTGACATGGCAATAGGCAGCATGTTTATGTATTAATACAAGCCATTGACGATTATATATACTACCATTGTCCAACTAGGTTTTCAGCTATTAACAATAACCAGGGAAATTTATTGACTCGCTTCGCTTGGATATGGGTCAATTTGCAATTTATTGGTAAGGTCCATTGCACCAATTACTAATTCCGCATAATAACGCATTGTTGAAAGCCGCTGAAATGCATGCCTCCATGTAACAACACATTTGTTGATTGATCATTCATCATCACGCATGTCTGCAGTGTATAGGGTGCCTGACAAGATTGTTCAGTTCAAACCACGATAAACGCAGTACCTACATGTATAACACGTGACTTTGGGAATATAACTTTGTAACGTGACTTTTTTAATTTTGGCTGTTTTCAATTCAATTCAACTCAGTACCCTAC
>JAQGAF010005752.1:0-11467 GCA_034687865.1 Kryphioiulus occultus | reverse complement strand
GATTTACTTCGTTCAGATTTCAATTACAATCTCCAGGAAACCAATAAATCGAATTCGATCGAACCAAAATCGAACGACCCGTTGCCATGGTTACGACGAGAAAAGAACGACACCTGGAAAGTGTAATTCAAATCAGAACGAGGGAAATCGCGAATAAAAAATTTATCAGCATAAATTGCTAATATTTCTGTCTATCATGTACTCAAGTAAGGTCTGCTGAATAACTGGTATGTTAATTTTTTATTGTTTTGCTTGTTTTTAAAAAACATACTATAAAATAAAATGTAACATGAGGATAACATGAGGAATTTAACTCCTACACCGGCTGAAGTTACCAGAAAGGTTTTAAAAAACACTAAAAATCTGCCTCCCCCTCTCAAAAGATTAGACTTAAGCAACCTTTTAAGTTTTGTGGAGATGGTTGAACTTCCTTTGACGATGTTCATGGGCACCAAGCCTTCTACATGTAGGTTTGTGAGTTATTGTTGTCACACCCTGTACAAGCTTTATCGGGGCACCTCACCTGTTAGCGTCCTGGAAGCAATCCTTCATGTAGGAAAACACGTGGCCCCCCATATGTATATACCCTCGCATATCTGCCATATAGAATGCTTAATGAGGACATGGCTGACAGAATCCATTTATTATTGTTGGCTAACAAAAGAAATGACCAGCCATGGCGAACTACCTTCAAGGTATGACATATGAGGGGGTGGTTGCGGGTTTGCAGCAGGGAGGTTGCCCAAACGTGTCGGCCCCCCACTCTATCTTTCACGATGATCAATGGTTGCGAGTCATTGGAACATGCTGGTCATTACGCATGCGCAAAAGCACTGGCCGAGCGTTCAAGAATCCTGCATTTCAGCTTCGTTAATTACGAAATGGCGATGCTGGACATGGTCACCCCCCAAAAAACGAAATCCATAACACCATTCCTCCATCATCATTTTTAGAATATGCATTACCCGCAATTTATGCCAATGCACAATTGTGGTACTTAATGACGCCATATCAATGGCTGACGCCACAACTCAGGAGAAGTGAAATAACACCCTTAAGTTTTACAAGGAGTATCGTAAATTACGAATCCATGGCAGCTTGTATACGGCTGTCATTCCAACTAACGAAAATATATGTCATGTTGTGAACGCAGATAACCTTAGCACATTACTGGATGGGCGTCAATTAATCAAGCTCATGGTCAACTGTTAAGGATGGCGACTTCAAGGGGGGAGCTGGAGAGAACATCGTGATGGAATGGTCAGTGGTGGAAAATTAATTAGACAGCTTTTATAAACATCTCCACTCACACCAGTTCTGGTATTAGTCCATGGAGGACTGCAGTTAATCATCACCAATCGACTGCTTTCCTTACGATAGATGCAGTTGCTAACAGGATATAGAAATGCAGTCTTGCGAGTTATTGCATTCAATGATTTGCAGAAAAAATCGTGCATTTCCAAAGACGGAAATAACCTTAAATGTAGGGGTCCAACATGTCTCAAAAGAAAAGCAGCCGAAGAGAAAAGTTCTTTTGTTTTTAATACCAGTCAATCCTTTCCAATAATCAAGTCCATTGTTACTTGCATGATGAAATTGGTGAGAAATGTATTTGTAGTCAAGTGCGCATTGTTCTATGATCGCTATATCATCAGTAAGCAATTTGAGTACATGTACAGCATAATTCTCAAATGAAAACATTAGGGTATTAGGCTTGCCCCTAGCGCCATCTATGATTCATTCTGTGCAACTGCAAGACAGGCAGTGTTAAATGACGTCAAATTGGGTCTGCGGTGCAGCTAACTGAAAGCCCCAATAAGAAATCGAATTTCCAAATAAACTTTCCAAGATACAAGTCATGTTGTGTGTTTCTTGCACAGCACATATCCCGTACCATAGTCAACCAAGCATGGCACTTGCACAAGAGTTAGATCATGAACTCGCCTCCCCCACCAGTTTATTATACGTCGGACGTAAATCCTTTCTTCCGAAATGGCATAATATGTGCATAATGCATAAGTTGGTGGAATAATAATTGCGAGCAAACTGGCAGGTCCGTTCCATCCTTACACATTAAATGGGCACCCCAGTCAGCCTCTATAATTACAGGCTGCCCAAAGAAAGTCTCGTGGGCTGGAGCATATCCATCTATAATGGCTCATCCCGCCCCCTACTGGCACTGTAATTTTTAACACAGCCGAAAACGGGTCTGAACACATAATAAGAATAATTATACCGCTCTAAAACCCAAATGATGCCCTGTCACACACTTTTACTTATGATTTGCTATGTAGGGTGCGAAAAAAAACGTTTTTGGAGTTCGTTGGCGAGGGTCTGCACCAGCTAAGTGCACCATGGCTGTCAGGTATTTAGACATCAACGGTGCACGCAGGGAAATGGATGCACGTGACATTCCCTATATCTATGCAAAATTTCCGGTTTTAAATTTCCAAGTTCTTCCCCTGCTAATTTGGATATCAATTTGACGGACAGCGGCAGAAATGTTATATGGAGAAAATTATAAAATTTCTTCATTTAAGCGTCTTTTAATGGCCATGGCATCATTCATTGCCATTCTTTTTTTTGTTGGCTACATGTACATTCACGTATATGATTATGCTTGATGTGCTTTGACATGAAAATTTTCTTTATGGACGGAACATGATAGGAAGTAATTATGCTATCAGAAATTGCAGTTGTTGATATCGTGTGCTTTCAGAAAAGCCTATTCAAATTATGCATCAAAATGTAACCCACTTACGAGCCTTTCAAATACTGCTGATATTTATGAAGCCACTCCTATTTTTCAAAAGGCTCGTTATTATTTTACTTTGCATTCTGCATAATTATAACTAATTTTAAATTGATTTTCACAACATACGTCTCGTATAATTGGGATACGATTATAGAATTTTATATTCGTGTACGCAGCATATCTAGAGAATAATTGAAGGTAGTTCGAACTTTTTAATTTAAATTTTTCAAAAGTTTAAGATGTCAGATATGTATACGTACCCGTATACGCGCGTAGAATAAAACCATGTCAGAATAAAAAGCATCGACATCCTACACATGGATGTGTCAAAAAGAACCTAAAAATCAACATGTGCAATAATTGAGTTATTTAAATCCTGAGTCATTTTATACTCCAATAATACCCAATACAATTTTTTTAAATATAAATGAAGGCTGTCCATTTAAACAACAATTTTCACCACCAGATCTGCATCGGACCAAGCATATTCAATATAAAATGCGAGATTTAGTCATAGTGTACATCAATACACGACTTAACACAAATCCAAACTTTCAAAGACCAATAATAAGGTCTTGCGAGCCAGTTCATGACGTTTCAATAGTTTTGTATTAAAAGGTTTCTAAATAAATCACATTTTTGTTTTCTGCCAAAAATGCATTACATGTAAAACAATGTTTCGGTGAGCCCACAAAAAAAGTTTTAAAAATTTTAAAAAATGTAGTCATTGTAATATTAAGTTTAAGAGAATATAATAGCTTCACTACCTTCAGTATACGAGGACTAAATGAAGATTAAAGGGGATTTCATGTATTGTTGCAGGTCAAACGTCTGCAACAAGATTCGAAGTAACCGTTTAAGGCTCATCAACTTGGGAGGGAAAGCGTATTATGGTAGAATACTAAAGTATATTCTATCGCGGCAGAAGTTGAACAAAATAGCAGACGGCTGAGGGTGATCTCAAGCGACTACAATGGAAAATGATGCTCAAGTGATGCGACTAAAAAGAATATCGTAAGCTTTCCTTAAATCCGCCTTTGTCTCGCTGTCACGTAAACGGAGAAGAGATTGACGACAGACATCCAATCAGATTCGGTGCAATTCAATCTGTCATGTCTTTCATCGGCTCCACGTGAATCTCCAGATTTAACACAAAGGATTTGGTGGATAAATAGACTTGCCTATGGAAAAACACAACTTATAGGATTGACATAAATGCGTCGTGAACTCATGGGGGAAGCCAAGATCTTATAATGCGAAAAGCCTATAACTATGGTAAATCTGCATTTTCTTTGTACAATCAATGCTTGCCACATCCTGACATGTCAACATTGTAGATATTTTTCTTATAGGGAGCCTCATTCAATCCCGAGCATGGAGTCCTCGACTCAGCAATGGCAATTCACCATGCACGGTTGACGAGTTAATTTGCAAAACCTGACTAAAAAGTTCTTTATCGTGACAGCTTCACACAGGCCGTTCATCCAGATTTCAAACGAGATACAAAGTTACACATAACATTGGATTTTAATATGGGCATTAATTTAAGCTTTGGCATATGCAGCACGTTAATCAAAATAACTTTATCAAATAAGGGTTTTTGTGTCTTGCAGATACACTGCATTAATAAGTTTTGTATTAGTCCATTTATGACAGACAAGGAAACAAACGCAAAAACAGAGAAGATATGAAATTAATATATTTCAAAAATGTGTCCTGTTGGAAATTTAGAATAAAAACTGAAACAAAATGCATGAAAAAAATAGTCAAACTATAATAAAAGTGGATCTCTTAGTGGCTTTTGGATTCCAAAACGATTCTACCAAACGTTAAAATGGTGCATTCCCTGCATTATAACGAATCAAAATGTTGAGTCATTCTTGCATTATTTCATTTTCGTTAATTTTTTTATTAGCTGATGAAACCTAGCAAAGTTTGGCTTCTTCATTTACTAACCTAGTTTATAAATTTCGTATACCGTGATTTAAGGAAATCTTAAAGAGATTTTCAAGAAATCATTGAGATTCAGATATTGAATTTCGAGCCCTCGTTATAATGCAGCTTTCAAAATTTTCTTAATTACTTTACAAGTAACCAAAGAACAGGCAGGTCAACAGACATGTCTTCTGGAAAACTGTCTGACACATTGATATGTAGCCAAACCATGAGGCACACTGCAATACTGTATCGATACTCAGTGGGGTGTGTGAATTACATGTACATGTCTCCTATTGGTAGGTACTGTGTGTATTCGACATAGTCCCAGCTATTAAAATGAACCAGTAGTCCACATGTCTACTAAGGCAGGTCATCCTGGCCCACATTACCATTGTCAGAGCCAAAACTCACATTTGAGCGTTGCAGACAAGTGACAACCGCACATATCGCTGGAGCCAAAGACCAGTCTCAGACCGCGCAAATCCTATACGGTACAATGTGCAATAATTTAGTTTCCATGGCCGAGGGTTGTGCAGCCATTGGTGCCCATAATCAGAAAGTGACAAGTGACAAAGATTTCCAAATGGGTTTAATTCAGTGCGGTTCGGCCAACTTTCCGAGGCTGAAAACCACCTTTTGAACGAGCACAAAAGTTCATAGGCCGCAGAATGTTAGCAGGTAACGTTGATGCGAATACACCTTGAATGGCAAAAGGGAAGAAAATTAAAAAGGTGGCCAGAAACGTTCGTGGAGGAGCGGGTCGAGGGGAGGCCGAATCGTCCGAGCGAGTAGCGCAGGTAAGACGAATTTTTGAGTGAGTGGCCCCCGCTGCCTTCTATTGGCGCAGCAAAAACGTTAACTAAGGCCTGATGGGGTGCCAGGACCCGTTTGATGTTGGGGCAAAACTGCCCACCAGGGAACTGCGGATTTGTTATAGATCACCGAGAGGTCTTTGCCAAAAAAGCTCATATATTATTGCGGAGGTAGAAGAAACCGAAAAAAAAAAGAATAAACCATCGAACAATAACTTCTAATGAAGACACGGTATTAGCACCTGTGAACACGACTTGGCCCTGGAAAGGGAGAGGGTGAAAAAGCTTGAGAAAAGGTAAAAATAAAATACACGGTTGCTAGAAAATCCTGAAATAGCCCTTGCATGCGGGGACCATGCCAATGCAAGTGAAAGTTAGCATTACACCGCATGATAAAGGCTCAACAATTTTTTTTGGATAACATTCATAATTGAAGAATACTTAGCTTTGTCGATAATTGTTCTTTTTCGCGAATTGGAATTTTTTTAACGTAAGAAAGCCAAACAAATTATTGGCTGAATTTGTTTCTTAGTGTTGATTTTCTTAATAATTACAGTATATGACATACTAACAAAAATAAGAGTGTATAAGCTAGGTAAAATTGCTTTTTAACGTTTTATAAATTCAATATATTGTAATACCGATCAGCACAACATTATCGATAATTCCGCGAATTGGAATTGGAATTTTCTAAAGAAAAAATTATGGTGGTGCAGGGACCCGATCTTCGGTTATGTAAAATACTAGCAAAAATAAGGGCATACTGAATGATTCTCATACCACTATGTAAAATTTCCTTTTAACGAGACGATTGATGTTAAACCCAATTTTTTTTATAAATGTTATATATTGTTAGCAAGTTATGTAATGATGACCAGCACGCACAAGATCTTCACGAACTTTGTGCTGAAAGTGTGTTTAAATAAAGAATACATTCCGATTCTAATTCTAATATTACAATCAGAGCTAAGCCAACATGAAACGATCCTTGAAATATGAGATAAAGCGCATGCAGATTACCAGACGCACGTACGTTTCGAAATCCGGGCCACACTGCTGTATCGAACGTTTTTTCTATTTTTGAAATAGTTTAAAACGCGAAAAGGCGCGCGACAATGATCAATAAACTTACAACAATCAAATGTCGGAAAATCGGTTTAAAATGACTTCGAAAATATTGAACCAGACAAGGTGAAACACGTTAAGTTAATAGAAAGGTTTTAATAAAAAATAGTCCTTATTAATTTTCAGAGCCCATAAAACAAGTTTATGCAATATGTTTGAAGGCGCCATAAAATTACCATCAGCACTTCGATGAATCAATTTCTAACGACAGAGGGCGTTCAATCACGTGTATGTAGCATGTACTAAGTCAGAGTATGAACGTATACAATACATGTAGATGCATATAAAAATCAATAATTTCACAAAGTGCACGAGTCGCGCACGCGGCGCATGAATCTCTAGACACGCTTTCATTAATGTGCCTGTCATAATGTTATCATTTGACCAGTGTCATAAAGCAGTAAACCCCAAATCGAAATCTTTGTTGCCATATATTAATATATCGTTGATTTATTTTCAGTGTATAACGAGCATGCAGGGTGGAAGCCGCTCTATTCCACTGTTCCTATCCAGTCATTATTATTTATTGGATTTGTACAACATACACGCACCCAACCTAATTATCCCGCCATTATCTTGATCACGAAATGAAGGAAAGACAACGTGGCGTGATGCAGTTAAAATTATGACAATCGATATATTAACCACGATAACGCAACAACAACAAGCCCAAAAAACCCGAATGTAATATTTGCAATGATTAAAATGAACAAAAGGTGTCAATTTTGGCCATTAGAGTCTGGTCTGACTTAAACGGGCTGTCGTGCCAACAAATGCCCTTGTCAGAACAGGATGATGTGATTATATATCAAAAGGATTAATCAATCATTAATTTACTCTTTATGTTTGACACTGCTTTGGCACGCAATCGACTTTCGCATTACTTCATTATTAATTGCGATTATTCCCGCAGATAAAATAATGGATGGCTCGTAATTAAAAAAAATGCACACATTCATCCTCTGTAATTCGACATGCACGATTTACTTCATGAGAAATGACATATTTCGGGGTTTAGTACCACCTGTTCGTTTCATGGCTAACTGAAAAAGCTCACGGGGTGAAGCCGAAGCAACTAATTAAAATCATGACTAATTGACGTGAAATGAGAAAAAAACATGCATGCCCCATTTAAATATTAATTGCACGAGTTGCATCTTCCAAGGCAACAAAATCGAATTTTGCCCACAGCAGATGCATGTAGAGCATTGCTGCAACGATATGCGATGTTTTTTTTCATGTTTTGTGATTTTTTTGAATGAAATAACAGATTTGAATTGTATGCTGGTTTTCTGCAAAGAGAACTTCCTAACACTCCAAATTTCCAAGAATTCTGCTCTCAAACAGTGGTCATATCCGCCTATCACTTCCTGGACACCTTGTAAAACATGTCCATCCAGGACAAAAGCGGATTAGCTTGATTCGGACGTCCATCAAGGGCGGGTTCTTACTTTGATCCCCCTCATGTCGTCCCACCATGAAGACGACGTGGGCGCGGTAGGGGGCGCTGTCAATTCTATCAACGCACAATGCAAACAATGATGGCTGACAAGGCTAACAAAGGGAAAACCTCTTCACCAACTTTATCACATGCATTAAACTGTCTTGATTTCATCTCAACACTGCATGCATGACATGTTACATGCACTGCGGACATGGCAATCATGATGGGGGAGCCGCTGTGCCGAGATAAGAATGCCTTTCTCGCTCTTGGTAATAACAATAATAATAATAATGCCGACTATTAAAAAGTCCATCTCCACGTGAAAACAGACAGGCAACAAAAACCACATTCACGTAGCAACGCGCTTGGCAAACCACTGGCTTCTATACACCTGGATTTCAATGGAAAACTGACCATAATTGGAATGATGTGGGGCGAGTTTTTCAGACTTCAGCGTCAATGTGGTCGTCGGCATTTCCAATTCTGACATTTTAAGCTCACCACAGTCCACAGCATCGATTGGTATTGTTAATGCTGACAAGTATCAAACATTTACGGCGATTAAAACATGGCACTTGCGAGTCAGTATTCGGTTTTGGGCATGCAGGTCGTTCCAGAAGTCTCTCTTCCCCAGCTTGATTACACCAACCACGGACAAATTTATTGCAACGATGGGATTTTATTTTCCCCCAGTGGTTATTCCTGGAAGCCCGGTATTTAGCATTTTAGCGGAACAAACCTTTTCCCCTTTTTGTACGAAATCATTGCTTCGGCAATAACTCAAGACGGATGGCTGCTTAAATTTGCCAAATGACCATGGATGGACCATATATCGCGGAAAGTTACATGTATATTAGAAAAAACGCTCATTTTGTACAATTTATGCAGCCTGGGCAAAACTACTACACAAAGGAGTACTTGATATACGTTGGAATACAGAAGAAAAAAACCGTTTCAATGAGGTACATGTACATGTAGTGGATATGCTCCATGCTTCACACTTTATCGCCTCTGCTTATAACGTACAGTAGCTCTTCATGCAGCAACTTAAATTTTTCTAAAAATGGCGTCATTTTGGAGCTGGAAATGACTTAAAATGCAATTATTTTTTCAGAACAAGCTTCAATTAAATCAACGTGTCAATTAAAAAGCACGCTAGCAGCCAATGTACAATACATGATACTGAAAACACACCAAAGCTAAAACGAGATAATTAACAAACGTGGTAATCTCGTTTTCCATCGCCCAGTGGGAAATACATGCATATTGTACTATATCTTCAGTATTACAAATTGTATGTCACCTAATTGCCGATTTCATGTATTTCAATGATTTCAGTGGGATTTCAGCCTGTTTACATGTACATCTGATTTCACAAATTGTCACCCCCCTCGCTGCAAGTATACTTTGTAAAGTCACCATTAAAGTTATACTTCACCAATGCTATTGGCTTAATTTCACAGATCTACCCATGTTTGGTGCCACCATGATGCAGTAATAAAAGTTTGATTAGATCAACATGGGGGCATTCCAACCTTTCACAAAACCTAGTTTTTGAACTCTGATGGCCGAAAAGGGGTTAGACTGAGTTTTAAATGATTGCTTTTTTACATTGTAACCTAATATTTTTATAATGAAAGGTAAACAAGCATTGGCGCAATTTTATGGACAGCGTTGAAACTATAAATATTAAATCACTGCTATCTTGTGCAGCAGGGCGCTCAGATCCATGCAATTAAACCTGCACCAAAAAACAAAACAATTACAGGCGAACGTTTCAATTCGGAGAATTCAAGGTTTTCATTTCAAGTTAAGGTCTGTAGTTGACGCTAAACACCGTGGTTACGAAACAACGCCACATAAATTTAAACGCCTCTAAGGTTGGTACGATTGCAATTCGTTCGAAAGGGGGCATTAAAATCAAATCGATTTAGCAGTTTGAACACTTAAATAGTTTGACGCTTCCCTGACAGTTTCCTTTTCTACGCTTACTAATTTGGCCATCTCAGACCAAACATCCCGTTTGATTGGCGTTTCAGGTGATTTTTAATAATACGCTTCGAGGCCATACCGCGATTATTACCCCCACCTTTCCCCTCGCATGTTTGGAAATGCGTGTTCCCAACAACAACAGCTTAGAACCTGTGGACGTACGTTGTTGCCCGAGGCTTTTATCATGTCAAACCCCATCCATCTAAAACTTATAATCTATAATTACGAGCGATGAATGCACTGATTGACTGATACAAAAGCGCTATCAGCTGCCCATACATTAGCTGGCAAACCTGAGGGCGTGCATTCCAAAGATGGGGAAATGTGGAAAAAAAACTTCTAACTTGGTCACACTGATTTTCCACAGCTGTTTTCATATCTCGCCATATACCAGGAGAATAGCTTCCTTAGATATACATGTAACAGGTCTGAGTAGCTGAGAATTTTCTGAAATTGCGGCAAATCCATCCTAAACTCACATTGTGTTGCTTCTAATGCGGACCCTTCACGGTCAGTGTTACTCTCATTATTACAATACTGACAATATCACAGTAAGTTATCCGATCATTCGTATAATCGTCAGTAAAGAGGATGAAACATCAATCCATCAGTACTGCACCCATTACACCATCAGTATTACGGTCAGTACTTGTTGAACTTGACAATAATAATGCTCGTGTATGGTCCCCATAATGAATGCCTTCAATGTAAGCCAATGAGCACACGATGTGCTCAGCTGGCAATAGTGCAAATGGCGATACCATGATCATCATGATGCGGCAATCTGATTTGTCGTCACAACAACAGACAACTCTTTCCATTTTCGCCTGCTCCACTGCTTACGTTAGTTACATTTAAATCTACATGTACATGTAGAAAGCTATGGCAGGAGAAGCAATTTCAAGTTTCAACGTTCAGACTTTCGTGCAGACTCCAACTCCAACGGAATGCCTGCTTCCTACGAAAGAACCTAATTATTTAACATCTATAAAATTATAATTGAAGTTAAACGGTAGATAACTCTATAGGAATGATTAATTTAGATGACAAGAGAAATACGGCCCAAGCGCCATTTCGGCTTCATTGTGTTGGAAGCAGCAACAGGTCCCGTTTATCTGAAGTCGATCTGAAGCGCCCAAAAGTTATTAACTTTTTTTTCTAAAGCTCGCATATTCCCCGCTCGGTAATTTCAGGTTGAGACGTGCGGCTAGTTAGTTTTTTCTTCAGGTATTTCGTTCCCCCCTTCGTGATAAGAAGGTGAGTTCCCCCTGGGGTAAGCCTGATCTAGTGGGGGCCCCCATTGAGGGGTTAAGCCGCTTTTTAGGGGGTTCGCCGATGCGTGTCTGCCCCAGTGGTGGCACCACAAGCCCACGGGGCATGCCACTAGAACAAGTGCAGGAG
>JAQGAF010005751.1:0-11467 GCA_034687865.1 Kryphioiulus occultus | reverse complement strand
TACCTTTGGTCTTATATTTTGGTAACAGCACATTAATTGATTATTTGCATGTTTTTTGTTATAATCGACAAATTCCTTGACCTCTTACTGACACTTGCATATTTTATGATAATATCGCGTTTTTCAGTGCCTCTTCCAGGTTAAAAGTATTCTACTTGTTACAAACATGGTGTCCTATAAATTTTTAATTCTTAATTTTGACTTTTGGCCAGGTTTTTTGGAATTTAGCCCACTGTGCATCGTATGAAATAACTTCTTGATTAAAATTATAATTAAAAGTTGGGAAATCTCCTGTTTTGTTGAACATTTTTCAAAATTCCCCTGACTTTCCCAGACTTTTCAAGAATCTCAAGTTCTACGGGAACCCTGCCAGGAAAATTTTTGTTTGGAAACATTGACCACAAAAGATAGGTTTAGGTCACATTTCATTCACAGATGTGTACAGTAGGAGTTATCTACAGTATGTACGCCGCAGGTGGAATCTTTAGAAAATGTAGTTCATTTATCATCTATCATTATGCATTGTCTGGAGCTATATCTCTTTTAGCCCCTATAGCTCTTTCCCTCTTTAAATTCAGTACTGCACATCTTATACATGTATACTGAGCACACAGGTGTGCTCATATTTCAAGGGCATACATTATAATTTCTTTGTGGAATATCAGTATTCCGGAGGGGGTCTGGGTTTCAATAGAAACGAAATTTAAATTAGTAATATTTTAATAAATTTTGGACGAATCCATGCATCATCATTCACGGTTCCATTTTCAAACATACACCCATAGTCCCTTCTCCAAGCACAGATGGTCAGGTGCAGGTAAATCAGAAGTTACGAGGGTGGATCATAAGAAAATTGAAATATGCAAAATACCCCATCATCACTACTTGCCGTTGACGTCGTTGATGGCGTTCTTAAGCTTTGTGCAAAACATAATGACGCGTGTTTTCAAAAATTCCACACCAATTGACCAGCGATCAGGTATGCACTCTTAAGAAAATAAGTTCTTTAAAGTTTCTATGCGACTTTTTCCAGGAGACAGGGGGCGACTGAACGTATTTTTCTTGATGAGAGGAAATAGGTTCAATTGGACCTCAATTGGAGGTTCAAAGGTGTTATCAAAATGGCTCAATCATATGAAAAGGTTCTTTTTTCCCTAATTTTGACAAAGGTCAAGAATTCCTGACTAACTTAGCCTGACCAGTCAATTTCATACAATAGAGGTAAAACAAAGGCTTTCTGAATCAAGGCCAATATATGGATACCATTTCCTTCAGTTTTTTAGTTTGACTTGTTAAAATATGTGAAGAGAGTGGGCCTGATAGTCAATCCTGCAATGACTCTATACATTAGGATTTTAATGTACATCAAATTGATTTGTAAATTATGCATAGGGAATAAAAGTAAGTCAGCACTGTCACTCTGCACGTGTTCACCAGGATACCAAATTATATGGTTAGAGCATATTTCTGCTAGGCCTTACAGTAGAATTGTTCTCTAACAGTTGCAACAGGTGTGACCAGCAAGGCATGTCATTTCAATATATTTCTGTAACAGCAAAAACTAACTTAACAGCAAAACAATAATTAATTTTCTTACCATTTTATGAAGTTGCACCCTGAAGACCATATTCACATCGTTCATCAAGGAATTGGCATACTGGTCCTGGAAGAATACAATAAAGCTGATGAACAAATCTCATAAGAACACATTTTAAAAAAGTAAGCACGAATTAACATTTTCCCCCAAAAATAGCCTTTTTAGTTGGAGCCAATTTACACCAACCTTATACCTCCAACCCCTGTTTTTTTTATCCCATCAACTTTTGGCTTTGCACGTTTTATTTCTAAAAATCAATTTAACCTCTCCAGAGAAGGTCAAGTTTATGAACGGTAAGTACATGAATGAGAGAAGTTTTGCATCTTAAAAATCAAAGGCATAGTAACCCCTTACCAAAAATTGAAAGGTATTTTTAAAGTTGCTAGTAATTAGGTTTCCATTTTTGTGTGTTTTTTATGGTATCATAAAGTTCAAACGTGTTTCAACAGGCATTAAATAATTCTGATCGGGTGGGGAAAATACCTTTAATAGGTTTCAGAGAGATACCTTACATTGTACAACATATTGGAACCCTTTTTAAAATCTATGAAATACATTGGATATAAAGGAAATCTTTCAACATCTATGACTATGATCATCTCCTAGGTTTCTTTTTAAAATTTACAAGATTGCAAATTTTGTATACCAATAATACACCATAATTTTTTGTTAGGACGTAGTTCCAAGCATTCCCAAGACCCCCCATTTCTATAGGGTACAAATAACATGTTTTCTCTATTACCAAGTATGAAAATACCCAGCGAGGGTTAATTTCTTTTCTATGTTGGGTTTAGTCTGGCCAATTTTTAATTCACTATCCCCGATTTGAAAAAGACGTGTCTTGATTCTTTTATCCTGTCCATTCTTTGACATTTATAAATGTTAGGCGTCTTTTATCGGCTTATCTAATACTTAATCCGACTTCCAAGTGTAACATTGGCATGTTGTGCTCCTAGCATGCACAAAGTAATTAAGTAAGCTGTCTCGTTATTAAAAAAAAACTGGAATGAATCCAAAAAAAATAGAAATGTTTTAATCAATATCTCCCAGAGATGGAACTGAAGACTGCAGACTAATCTAGTTATATTTATTTGATAAAACTGACTTCTCTAATTAGTGGCCAACAGCAACATGCCACTAAGAACACAAAATGGGCCATTATCTGTCACAGGCAAGACTAAATGCGAAAAAAAACTGAATGATCCACAAGGCCTCAACGACTGAATAATGTGCCAATGTATTATCCAGTACAATTGCACGAGGATTTCAGAATCGCCCACACCAACATAAAAGCATTACTTCCCTGCATGTTGAAGCAATTCGGAACGTGTTTGTTTTACGAAAAAGAAAGAAACCCCAAAAGAAACAGTAATCGTCACGGATTGTGAACAAGAAAAATATAGCATTTGCAGTTGCTTTGGATTACCCTCAACGGGCACGTTTTTTTCCAATAATCAGAAAAGCTAACAAAGTTCCCGAAGTTAAAATGAAGAAATAGCCAGAAACAAAATTATCTTTTGGTTTCAATAAGTCAGGTGGAAACAGACGTAAACGTAGGTGTGATACACATGTTAAATACTAATAATGTTTCACGGCATTGTTTTATGTGTAAATGCATTTTGGAAAAATAATTTCAGCATAGGGATTGTTTCCCATGCATTACAAATGCAGACAAAATATACAAAAACACTAAGTGGAAAAAGTGTACAGAGGCCATAACATCTCTGTTACAACACATTGTTTTAGAGGGGGAAGGTCTGCCTGCCGGCCCCCATATCCTGAAGGAACACCTTATATAAGTTGGCCCTTACAGGAGGGCCGGTAAACCTGGTTAGTTGGGTATATGGTCTGAATCGTTAGCTTTTAATTTAACCATTTATTTACAATAAATAAAATAACATTTACCCTAGCATTTTCTTAGCAAAGACTAGATAAATGTTAACATTATCCCTAGTATTAATCCTAGGGAAAATTCAACATAGTTATCAGAATTAACGCACAATTATTAATTCTAAGTTTATGTCCGGAATAGTTAATGAAATTGTAATGACCTTGGAAAAGTCATAGAAAGGTCAGGGATGTTGACAATTCGAATTCTGTGGTAACCCTAAACAACTTGTCCACAAGTTTCATGTGGGGTTTTACTACTCATGAGACTGCATGGAAAGTAATGAATTATGATCCGCATATTCATTATGTCTACATTTCACCTGTCAGACAATTTACCAACGGATAATTTATCTCCAAAGGCAATTTAATTTTATCCCAAGACAATTTATCGCCTAAATAAAATATCAAGTACAGTGAAGGACAAAAGTTATCATAATAAACCGTTAAAACGTTAATGCACTGATGTATTATCGAGAACATTTAGAATGGTGCAATCAAATGTATGACGCTTCATGTGCAGTTAGCTGTTTCAGTAGGGGCTTCTGCTAGCAAGGCAGCGGTTTGTTGTCCTATAGATTCTAGCAATGTTTTCGTTGCTTTTGGAATTATTTTTTCCAACTCTTCCATCAGTATCATTTTAAGAGCATTTTTTTGATAATGGCTATAATTTAATTAGCCGATGTTCCAATTCTGATCACAAGTACTCAATTCAATTCATTTCGGAACATTGGGCTGGCCATGTTAACACTTTAGTCCTATGGTTATTAATGTGCATTCCATGATACTTCAATGGTTCCTTTGGCAGTATGTAATGAAAATACACGGCTTCAAATTTTCATTTAGAAGTTGAATTTGTAATTATGGAATAGATAATGACAAGTGTACCCACACCAATCAATGCCTCAGAAGCCCAAACAGTAGCTGACCAACTGCCATGCATAACAGCTGAATGAATTAGGCACATGCAATTCCAAATGCCCTGGAAAGTCAAAAAACACGTAAAACATGCAATGTCACTTCTGGGACATACAGGAATATTTTAGAAAATAAAACGTCCACCCACACAATTTTTATAATGCATTCTGAAATGAATTTTGAAAGAAAAATGGTTTACATGCATTTCAAAATGCATTTATTTTGCATGTGGGTTGCATGCTACAAGAAACGTGTTGCACAAGAAACGTGTTTTACCAGGTATCAAATAAGTCTGATCGAGTGCAAAAACTACCTATCATACGTTTCAGAGGGAAACCTATGAAATAGAGTGAATATAAAGGAAAGCTTTGGAACCTCAAAGAATCCGTCATTTGTTTCTTTTACAAGGTTGAAAATAATATAAATTAATTAAAAGTATACCTACAATTTTTGTAAGGGAACACAGTATTCAGAACTCAGCTGGATATACATGGTGTATCGAAATGATGCTGCTAAATTACATACCACATAGGAATATGGGGGTGCAAATGTTTCCTTCACATACAAAATAGCATTTATTGCAGATGACATTTATTCCAATAATCACCCAAAACCGATACCACTGCATTGCAAATGCTCGAAGTGGCGACCTTCAACATCAATGCTGGCTTAACAGCAACGCTCTTGCATAGGCATCGACCATTCGGGCCACCAAGTATTTCACTGTGTCCACTGGGGTCTCGTGCACCAAAGATTTAACATGACCCCATAGGAAATGAGCTGGCATCATCTGCGATGATGCCGGCTCAAATGTTCACACTAAAACGTTGCTGATGCCCTCGCATGTGTATTGCACGCGGATTGACGTGCATGCATCATTGATTATGCAAATTTTACTGGTACAATTCAAATCGAGGGTCCTTCATTCAATACTGCGTATCTCATTTTGAAAAGGGACATAAAATAATCGTTGTGCAAACATGATGTTTTGTATGTGAAGGTAACCTTTGCACCCCCATGTTCCTAGGTGGTATTTAATACACATACCACTAGCTACATATCCTGTTAATTTGGCAGCATCTTTTCGGTAACTCTGTATTGGCACAACTGGCAAGACCACCCTATGAGGTGTGGCATAAAAGTAACGAGACTGCTCATGGTGTGCACGAACTAGCAACACCCCTGTCGCTTTATTCCCCAACTGGTCCATTGCACCATGTACATCGTGTTTATAAATGTTGTTTACAAATTTAAAAATTAATAACAGGACTTCTAAATGAAATCAAACAAGTTGGAACTGGTCTTACTCAAGTTCGACCTTGAGATAACAAACAAACACAAATGGCATTTGCCTTTAAGGTTAATCACTTCAAAATGGAATGATCATAAATGGGGGAAGAAGGATAGATTAACTAAATTGGCATAAAGATTAGCAATACGGTAGGTAGCCCACAAGTTGGCTTCGTTGGTATTGGACAACAGGAAAGCAATTTTTGCTGTTACATTCAGTAGTGCTCAAAAGTAAATGACCGAGATGAAAATTTGCTCTAACTCTGCAATTATGCATGCCTGAAAGTTAAAATGGTTTTGATTGACCACCTTACTCCAGGAATGTGATAAAATAAATTGCTGTTGTATGCAGCAATGGGCATAAAAGGAATTGTTTAAAAGTGAAAGATACTGTTGATGTTAGAGGTGGAGCCCTGACCATATG
Source organism: Kryphioiulus occultus (assembly GCA_034687865.1). Classification (NCBI taxonomy): domain Eukaryota; kingdom Metazoa; phylum Arthropoda; class Diplopoda; order Julida; family Julidae; genus Kryphioiulus; species Kryphioiulus occultus. Next base: position 5,351 of record JAQGAF010005751.1, on the reverse strand, counting down.
TGAAATACATTTACCCCCACGTTTAACCCTGTTAGAGGAGTAATACAAAAAAAACCTTTCGCAGTATAGGGTTTCGGCACCTAATCCACCTGCATGCACAATTTCAACATCTTATTCCCTGACCGAATGAGAGATTCATTTACCCCCACGTTTAACCCCTTTAGAGGGGTTATACAAAAACATTTTTGCAGTATAATAGGGCTTCGGCAACTAATATACCTGCATGCACAATTTCAACATCCTAGCCCTGACCGTATGGAAGATACATTTACCCCCACAGAAATAATGCCCCGCAGGCATTGTAAATAGTCTATGCTGAATCGTAATATTAGTTCTATCACATACGAAAAGTAGGGCCCTAGACATCCAATACCCTGGCTTCAATGCAAGCTGAAGATTTCTGATGAAATGGCCATAGCTGGCCTATAGGAATATGCAGGCTTCATCTAGATTATTTGAACACAGAATTAGATGTGCTCTCTCATTGAAAACTGAATGTGATTATGTACATGCTTTGAAGTGCCTCTATATGAATTACAGTCAGTAACATCCAGAATCTTACCATTTTGTATGACCACCATTGAATTGGACCAGAAAAACCCATTGCCTTCCAGAAATGACCAGATAGAAAAATATTCTTATAACTTGGCAAGTTTTGCAGACAGAGGGTAAACCAGAGTCAAACATTTATGAACTGCCCAAGAAGACCTATTGTCGCAAATGCTAGAGTTCATCCAATGTGGGTATGCCACATAACTGCAATGACCATAAATAATATCTTACTGGTGATGCATCCATGCTCTTCAGCCCATGGCCAATTTAATGGAAAAGAAAGCTAAAATCCCTGAATCTGACATTCTCGCCAGGTAGCCACGGCAACCCCAAAAGTATGCGGATGCACGAGAAGATTGCCAATGAGCTCGTCGCTGGGGCAACCGTTTTGGGTGATGGGCTGGCATTTCTGGCCAAACAGGCACCTAAACAATGGCAGAAAACCTTGCATTTTTACCAGAAACTGGAGTGCTTTTGCCTGAAAGCCGACAAGGACTTGTTGGATTGAAAGCTGAGATAAGTTGTTAGGTGGAAGCCAAGAAAAACGCACTTTCTATACCTCTGTCCTCTATTGCAAATGTGATACAACTGCTATGTGGCCTTTGGAATTTTTGCATGCCAGGGCAACTCCTACAATGCGCCGCACTTAATTTCCGATTTCTTTTCAACATGTAGGAAGCATGTCTTTCAAAGAAAACCTAAATACATGTACGAAAATGCTGAATTCAGTGCAAGCTCATGAAAAACATTCAAAATAATGTCAATAATATATTAACATTCATTGATTTGTGTGTTTTTCCCTCAAAAAGTCTAGTGTGTTTCCAAAATGTAAAGATCAGATGAAGAAGAAGATTAAACCTCAAAGGGTAATCAGACATATTTCTGACATCAATTATTATAAGAACAAGTAGTGATGAAAGTTTCATTGGAGGGGACTAGACCCCAGTTCCAGTTGGAACACCTTAAGTTGGCCATTACAGGGGGTCCAGTTTACCGGTAGGTCAGATATTTATGGGTACTTTAGCTGTACAGGAGCATAAGGTATGTTTTGCCTACTTTGTAGAAAATTTTAAAACGTGAATAAAATTAAAATTAGGAAGACGTTATCCAAATTTATTTAAAAAACAGATGTAACAGAGACCAGGTATAATGGACAAATTTACCCGAAGAAATCTGATCACTAGTAATTGAAATTTTCTTGTCATGTAGACATTCCAATAATAAAATTGTATGCTGCAAACGCACTTTTTAAAAATAACGATCACATCATGGGTTTAGTAAGAATATGGTTAAGAAGTTTTGCACCCAAGTTCTCCATATGTCAGGGAATTCGTTAAAATTCGTCAAAATGTCAGGGAATATCAGGGAAATTTAGATAGTTTGCACAAGCCAATCGATTGGTTTTTATACATCTAGATACATGTATTTATAGATAGATTTTATAGATATTATATATAAAATTTGGATAAAATCCATCATTTTTCTTATTATTTGGAACCCTGTTTATATTGAAATTAGATCAAATTCACATTTACCAAATATTATGAAAATAAACTTTTTTAAGGAAGGTACTAGGGAAATTGTGAGCAAAAAATTACGTCTTTTAAAGTAAGCATTTTCCAACCTAAAAATGACGTCTTTTTTGGTCGGTCTGCTACCTGGGATCAATCAAATACCATAATACTCTGGGCCCTTGTCATTTGGGGACCCCTTCATCAGAATTGCTGATGAAACAAAAACTTCAGAACTGAAGTTTTCAAGGAAATCGTGGTAGCTACAGGAAAAGAGCTTTGAATGGACAAATAAATTTCTTTACAAAACGAAAGGTTACAAATCTCATATCCCTGGAATCTTTTAATTAAATTTGGCAGTTGAAAATTGTAGCTCAATGAGATAGAATCTCTTTGATATCATGTCATAGCAGCGGCATCATCAATAGAGGCATTTAATATATCATCAATGTGCGAAGCCTCTGCATAATTGAGCAATGAATTATCAGTAGATTGACATTTCTCCATATAGTGGCCAGCATTCCACTTCGGCACATGATATGCACACTAAATCTTGAATTCTGGCTGGACTTCTAAGACATGGTTGCACGGCCGTGTCCAATGTTGGGAATTTAGGGTTTAGCTTTAAACAAGAGGGACGTAGCGTTTTATTCGTCGAAAACTTTGGCCTACGAAAACTTACATGTATTTACGTTACACCATAGCCGCCATTTTTTCTGTGTTTTCCGCGAAAACTCCTTTCGGCCTACGAATAAATCGGTTTTATTCTAGGCTACGAATTCTCAAACGAAGACTCTGTGATGCCAGACCAGCTAGGGATTAACTTCACTTTATCCCAATGCATTAGTGCCATCCTATGCCATCCTGTACAGGGATATACAATTGTATCTATTCAAGAGGTGGTCACACTGATTCATTTCTCTTTGTGCGGAAAATATGCAAACATACGAAACGAAAACTCCATACGAAATGAATAATGGTAAATTTTCGGAATTTCCTTTTCGTGGTGCGCTTTCGGCAAATAAAACGCCCTAATACAGTCATATTGACGAATCGCAAACCGCATGGTGTTCATGATTTAATCATTATATTCAAACCGCTTTTATATTAGATTGGTGGCAGTTGATAATCAAATACTGAAGCAGTCATTGGACCAAATTCAAAGAACATGTCTATTTCAGCTCGAAAGATTCAAATCGGCGAATAAGATGGTATGGGAAGAAAATCATGATTTTTGAATTGAATTGTTATTGACATCAATTCATTAAATAGTAAAATTCCGTTCTTTATTTGGCCCTTTAAATATGGAGAAGCTTTAATTGTAATAAAGATGAAATAAAGATATTCCATTCGCTGTTTCACTATTTGTGACGCTTAAATATCTGGGTACAATACTACAAGTTCAGATTGCTGGTAAAGTTGTTTAATTGCTCAAACACTTCAGTGAAAACTGGTCAGCGGTGGTGCCTCACATGAAAGTCCATGAAACCGTGACAAATATACAGTGGACTCCGCTTAATGGGATCGCGGATAATGTTATCATTTGTTTATAGTTATCGAAATCGCCAAGTCCCAAATGCTCGCACACAGTGAAATCATCGGTTATTGTAACCAACAATTCGCTTCTTGTAATCATTTTCCCTCATGGAGGATTCGTAAAACATGAGGAATAAAAAGTTTTTTGAAGAAAATGTCTAAAATTATGTCCCATCTGTTATTCATAGCGAAAATTACGAGGAAAATTCTTCCAAATTGCCGATATTCATTGACGAAACTATTCCAATAGCAGCCCCAATGACTAAATCAGGCACTTAATTGATAGACTATCTGAGTCAAATAGCTGACTGTGGAAAAGGATTTTGTTGTTGACGAATATGAAAGGTGCATTTTAGTTGAGCAACCACTAAAAAGTATTCAGATGACAGAAGCACTAATAAGTTTAACTTGATGGGCAGCATAAATCAATTTTCAAATACAATACATGCATGAATATGAGAATTTCATTGACAAATTGACATAGAAAAATTGTAAGCAAACCAATATAAATGGTTTTTAGCTGCTTATGGCTTTGTAAAGTTAAATTATGCGATGTATATGTACAAAATAATTCAAATTAAACAACCATCGCCTTTTCTTGTTATTCGGTTATTGTTATGGAAATAGCCTGGGCTCAATGTGATCCCATTAAGCGGAGTCCATTGTAGTTTGGTTCCAAGCCAGTCCTAGCAATTTGTTTTGGATGGTTGTAAGCTCAATATATCCAGGAACAAGCCTCAGTGGTAATTTCCTTCGACTATTCTGCATTTCTCCTTGAAATTGCCATTCGTTTAAGGAACTTGGTGTTCATCAAAAGTGATGCAGTTTAAAAATCATAGCAATAATATTATTTATTGCTTTAGGTTTGAGTTCTAACGTTACACAGTGTGGTATTTGCCTCATTTAGCTGGCCAAAAGTCAATTTTGAAAATTTAATCTCAGAACAGAATGAATAACTACCAGAGGTGACCGAATAACTAATGCATTATATCATTGCCTTCTACCCCACTGCATTCATAGTGGACCACTTTAGTGAGCCTTTGAACACAAGTTCATATGGTTTTGTTGGGTTTTCCTAGCTATAGTGGACTATAAAAAGCTGATTCCTGTTCCTTGTTGCTAAGTTTTACAAGTAGCCACTATTGATCATCTGGAAGGGGTTAAGTGAGAGTATATATTTAGATTATAAGAATTCCATTTAATGAAATTTCAAGCAGTCACCTAACAAGACAAAATGAAAACATAGGTTATTTTGCCCATATTATAGAAACAGAAAGGGCAAGTCCCTGTACTTTTATTTGCACCAATATGTTGGGGAACATTTCAACATTACGATTCAAAAAAACAGTAAGGTTGAAATTGAATGAATTCGGACTGCTGAAGATCTTATGTCCAGAATTGTCCAATTTCATAAATAGGGGATTTATCCTTAATATAATGTTGATAACTCAATTTAGAAACATCGGGATTGGTAATAATGACAAATGGGAATGTATTTGACATAGTCAGACAAAGAAAAGATGTCAATATCATCTTAGAGGTTATTTATAGTCGATATTGCATTCATATTGAAAAGTTTGCTGAGTTTGCAATGGATACAGCAAAATGATATGTCCAACTATATCCGTGACATCCCATGAAACCTACCACCCGGGTGGAAAAGTTGACTATGGCCATGTATGGGATTATACATGCCATACATGCTCATGTATGTGCCATGTATGGACATGTATATGACCATATATGGGGTCT
>JAQGAF010005750.1:0-11468 GCA_034687865.1 Kryphioiulus occultus | reverse complement strand
ACATGGGTTGGTTCTGAAGGCAGTCTGAGGTGGCGTGGAGGGGGGTGGGGTGGGGGTGGGGGGTCAGCCCGTGGGGTCAGGCGGCGAGGGGAGGCCACGCGACTTTTCACGGAGACCACACACGCGTGAAAACGCGAGAAAACGTGAGTCGGAGCGTCGAATATTCAAATGAGACTAAACAGGAGCCAATGCACAGGGGCGGGCTATGGGCGCCAGATGCACTCTGGGTACTGGGCTGACGTTTGGCGTTTTGGGCTGGGATTCCCTGGCACTAGTAGTAGCTGGTGGAAAAGTCGGCTTTTGCTTTTCGGCTCCCCCCCGGCTTCCCCGCGTCCACGTCGCTTCGTCCATCTAATTAATTAACTCCGAGCCTCAGCATGTACGGGCTAATTACGGGCGACCAGCATCCTCCTCCTCCCACTAGGCGGCGCGCTGTCTTGACCCCGGCACGAGTCGCATGAAATCGGAGTTTCACGCTGGGAACCTGCGAGAAAAACAGCGGAAAATTTGCATTAGATCGGGTGCTTGGTGCCTGCGAGCTACTGAAAATCAGCGATTTAAAAAACAACTTCTAGCTCAGACTAGCTGGGTGTTTGCAGCAGTTGGTCGATAAGAGCCATGCATCTAGGGTGTTTACAAGGAGGGTCATAGGTGGCGAGTCACTAAGTAATCCCCCATGCACGGTAGAATGGAAGATGATCTGTACATGTTGACCACTTGGACTATGTCACAAAATAGTAATTTACTCCATGTATGTCGACCAGCATGGTCTCAACATGTAAAGTCATGGATTAAATGTATTGGCAGCCTGCAAAACTTATACTGTACACCCCTGAACAAGAGGTAGAAGAGTTCATTTTGGACTTACAGTGTACATGTTCATTAACGTACTCAACCTACTGTGTACAGTACGTGAAATTGCTGGATAAATGCAGTCCACGGAATTAAAATCTTGTGTCAGTACAAGCCTCGTTCCAAATGCTGTCCACCTCCATATGCTGACCAGTTTGCGACTGCCCCTTGCGTGGTCAACTTACAGAAATTCTACTGTATTTGTAAACACCGTGAACCAAATGGCGCTGGCCCACTGTCCCATCCAGCTAACCTAGATTAGGGCTGTGCTACCAGCGCCATCTGGTTCACTGTGTTTTACTGCATGGAGGACTCGCCATCCATGATTCTCCTGCTCCAGGACAGCTAGATACTGTACATGTAGCTGCAAGGCTAATGTACCAACTGCTGCAATAAATGCAACCCTGTCATTCAGGGTTGAAAGGTCATCCCGAAAACGAGCTGACGAAACCAAGAACTGAGAATCACTCGTACAAATCGTGGAAATAAATTCAAGGTCGCTGTAATTGTCACACCAATTAGGGTATTGCCTTTTCCCAGCACTGACCAATGGCCATTGAAACTAAATCTGCATTCCTGGCGTGTGTGGATCGCCGCAGTAGGGCAAGGCTTCGCCGAAAAAGCGAGTTTTGGTGGTTTTGCACCGGCAGACGTCAAGTCAGGTGGAAAATGCAAAAGCGTTAATTGGCTGATAACGGCGATAATTAAGATATGCGGCAGGAGAAATTTCTCGGATCAATTAGTTCGATGTTGCGAACTGCCGCCTTGCGTCAATACGCACTATGACGGAAACACGAACGCAGAGTGTAAATGTTACGTGACGTGTAACCTGTTTTAACACGTTGCAGGACCTTAAAGCCAGGAATAAATAGCCCGTCACGCGTATTGGTTATGGCAAATCGCAGAATGTTCACTATTATACCGATGACACACCAACAGTGCCGTACCCAAGGGGGCTGCAGCCCCTCCCGAAATTTTAACTTCTTGGTGGTAATTTTCTCTACACACACAAAAATTCAGAATTTTTTTTCATAGGAGATGACGTTCAGCACCCCCCGAAATAAAATCCTGCGTACGGCATTGCACACCAAAGCTAAAACGTGATAACTGAAAAACGTGGTAATCTCGTTTTCCATACGTGTAGATACACAGCAACATGTCGCCATTACCTACAGTACGTGTAGGTTTTAGTTCAGTATGTCCTCAGTTGTGTATTTCCCAATCGGCAATGGAAAACGAGATTACCACGTTTGTTAATTATTGCGTTATAGCTTTGGTGTGTCTTCAGTATAAAAGTGCGTTTACACTATAACAAAAAGTTGTTGCAAAGTGGACAATTTGATCGAAAATGAGAAGATGAAATGTTACGTAACATCTTGTGATATTGATGACCCACATAATCGAGTGGGTGTTACATAACACCAACGTAACCGAGTGTGTTATATAACAAGTTGTACAACAGAGTTAAAAACAAATGTGTCATATTACAATGTTTTGTCAGTTGTATAGTGCAAGTGCAGTGTAAACGCAGCTTATAAAAAAGTGTCGAAAATGGGTCCATTATTATTTTGTTCACATGCATACTCGATAAATTTGTCATTGTTACTGTACATGTATGTCTGTTTTAGTTGTTTTTTTTTTTTGAGGAAATTATTTGTATACTGTACCCCAAAAGGGTATTTCAGATGGGCAGTTTGACAAAAATTGCCCCTTAAATAACCAAGTTTCTCAACTGTGACAACAGGATGTTAGTACATGTCACAATTGGAGGTTGAACGAACATGTTTGCCTTTAACATTTCAGGATGACCACGCAATTTTGATTTGTACTGATATTGTAATGGTTTTTATTTAATGTTACCTTAAACGGTCTGGTTACTGTCAGTATTTTGACGATAACAGTGCTATAGAAAAATTCGGATAATCGTCAGTAATTAGACTAGTACATCAAGCCATCAATGCTCAATACTGATCGCATTACAAGGTCCGTATTAATGTTGAAACTGGCAGTAAATCAGTAATAATGCCCATGGACCCAGAATGCGAACTGGTCAGTACACGGTCAAACTTTCGACAATTAAATTATCCAAAAATTCGGAAAATCGTCAGTAATTAGAATGGAAGCTTCATGTACAGCCATCTATCAGTACTGCGCTCCTTATGGGACCCTACACGCCCAACAACTGTCAGTGTCAAGTTGTACAATGATCGCGGAATGGAGGCAGTACTGATGGATTGATGCTCCAATCCTTACACTGACGATAATCCGAATTGTTGGATAACAAAACAAGTTACTGTCAGTATCTAAATAATGACATTGCAGGGTAAGCATTGCAACCCCGATCAGTAATACTGTCGGTATTTACTGAAATTGATAGCACTAGTAACAGTACGGAAATGAAGATAACACTACTTAGGAACTTCTGTGTATTTGAACACGTTTATTACAAGTTTATTCACTTAAATCACTGAGTCCACCCAGAGAATTTTCTAATTCAAAAATTTGTTATAACCTCACGCACAATACACCTTAAATGAAAGTTAAGATTAGTCAATCCATTTAAAATTCCCCGAAAACTGTCTTTTGATTTCGAATTTACTGATAGATCAATATTACCCATCTACATGTAGATTTCAATTCCTCAATTTCCATTCGTTCATCTGTTCGCTAGTCTCCAAACTTGAGCTTACCTATATAGTTTTCTTACAGCATCGAATCCAATCGATGCCAACTTAACATTGAAATTCGCAACCCACGCCCATTAAAAATCACCCATTCGTCCAAAAACCCATTTCCCGAAACAAACAAAAAAGTTTCGTGATTTACCGCATGCGCATTTTCATCCCTGGGCCCTGGCAGGCAGTCGCCGGTTAATCGGTTGCACCTAGCCTATTTTTAATCGGCTATTATGAAAATGAATACCACGTTTTTTTCACCGAATGCCCAAAAAAAACAGGAGCTAAGACGAAGACGATAAAAGCAGTAAGTCCTACTTGCGCAACGTCTGCCGAATGAATGAACTTCAGCGACTGCAGGCGGCTGCTGGGGAAACCGAATAATGTCAAGAAAAGTGACATTGGCTGTTTTTGGCTCACATAGTGCAGCGGAGATGAAGGCAAAAGAAAAAGGAGAGTACGAGGGGAAGTACGAGGATTTAGGTTTAGGTTGGCGGGACGGGAACACAGGAGGAACCGCCGGACGATCCCAAAGCGATCGGTTCAGAAACGGATAAGTTTCACCGATAACCGAACTCCGGACGAGCACCCGCGAACACAAACACTCACCCCGGAGCACCGACGATTTGCGAAACGCCGAAAAATGTGTCTGTAAGTCCCGAAAAAAAAAATTCGGACGAAAATTGAAAATGGCTGGACGAAAATACGCGGCAAATAAGCCAGCCTTATCGGGCAACTGGCTGGCCTTGCCTCGCTCGAAATTAACTGGGTTGTTTGTTGCTCGTTGCACGCGCGTGACTCCCCCAGTCCCCACACCCCCTCTCACCCATGAATGCCATACCCAAATATTTATTGTCATTAAAAGAAAACGGTCAACGTCGCGATCATTACAAAGTGATGGGAGTAACATTATAGGCTGGACGTGTACCATAGCGGTGGCCAGCTGAGAGACAGCAAAAGTTGCCCCCCAGAGAACCTAAAAAGCTCGGCGAGAGAAACCTCCCTCGAGAGTCAGAACTTGCTAGTGGACATGAGAACGAGTGCTGTCTGAGAGTCACTCAGGATTTGCTGTCTATGAGAGTAAACAGATCTCGAGTGAACAGGTTTAGTTGTCCCAGACAGCAACTGACAGTTCAAACATGCTTCAAATTGCTGTTGCCTTCAGACAGTGCCTGCTACAGCTCCAACATGCTTCTGATAGCTGTTGTAGACCAGATAGTAGCTGTATTACAACTACAACATGTTTGGAATAGCTGTTCACTCCCAGAGAGAAGCTGTATTACAACTCCAACAGGTTTCGAATAGCTGCTGTCTTTCAGACAGTAGCTGTATTACAACTCCAACTGTCACTGCTCCAACATGCTTCAAATAGCTGTTGTCTCTCAGACAGTAGCTGTATTACAACTCCAACTGTCACTGCTCCAACATGCTTCAAAAAAGCTGTTGTCTCTCAGACAATAACTGTGACAGTTCCACCATGCTTCATATAGCTGTTGTCGCCCAAAACAGTAAATGTCACAGTTTCCATATGTTTCGAATAGCTGTTTTTCAGTCAGTAAATATCACAATTCAAATATGTTTCGAACAGTTATTGTCTCTCAAAAAGTAACTGTATTCCGATTTCAGCACGTTACAAGTAGTTACCTCCCAGACAGTTACTGTCACACTTCAAACATGTTTCGATTAGTTGTTGTCTCTCAGAACTCTCAAACAGTAACTATTAGTTAAAAACATGTTGTCTCACAGACAACAACTATCGCAATTCCAACCAAGGATTCCAACATGTTTTGAATAGTTGTCTTCTTGTTTCTCGAACATTAACTAGGTCTACATGTATCACAATTCCATTACTCCAACAATATGTTTCGATTAGTTGTTGGCTCTCAGACTATACTCTCAAACAGTAACTATCACAATTCGAACATGTTGTCTCACGGACAGCAACCAGTGAATTCGCTCGAACTGGACACCCTGTACGAGTACCGGCTTCATCAATTCAATTCAACTCAGTACCCTACTGCTTCATCGAAAATCTATCGTCAGATTTCTTAAAGGAAAATCAATAAAAAAATGAGCAAAACGTAGCTATTCACAAGAAGAAACTAAGATCGACCACCAGGGTCTCCCATAGGGAAAATTCGCGACTCAACGTCAGATATCGAAGTTCTCAGCTCAGCATTTAAAAGAGCCAAAAAAGAGCTCCTGAACAGGGTGTGAAGACGAGAATTTTGGCAGTGTTGCAAAATAATGGGTCCAAGTCAGTTTTTTTTTCTTCCTTCATCGAGTAAATATAGCGTGAGGCAGTTAACGCTCACTTTGGATATATGAATGGGAAGGAAGCGAGGAGGTTGTTACCCCAGGCTCCCAGCCCTGGACCGGGCTTGGATCTGCATGGGGAGGAAACCGCAGCCCATTCGCCTTGGGAAAACACCAAACGGATTCGTTGAGAGAAACACTCATATGGCTCTGGCTCGGTATATGCAACACGGTGGTGGAGATGGGTGGTAGTGCTGCATGCTCATGTTGATGATGTCGATGATGACGATGAAAAAAAACGACAAAAATTAAAAAACCAAGCCCAGACACAGACGGTTTTTTCTCTCGTCACACCAGCCAAATCTCCAATTTATATACCGGGTGTGTAGCGGTGCGCGTGGCCCCATACCGGTCCTCGTGAGTCGGTGAATGATCCCATGATCGATATCCAATGTTGAATAACAGATTTGCAATGGTCAAAAGCCCTCTACAGTGTCCACACACTTTTTGTACTGGCACTTGGTGTTTACATGCAGAAATTAAAATAAACTTAAAATGAAGCAACTTTGAACCAAGCCGCTTATATCTGTGACACGTAGGCGTACGTAAACGGTTTAGGTTTATAGTGAAAAGCATGTTACATGCATCGTGCACGTACTGACATTCACAAGTGCACGGATGATCTCATGGTCGATATCCAATGTAGAATAACAGATTTACTATGGTCAAAAGCACTCTACAGTGTCTACACACACTATGTACTGACACTTGGGGTTTACATGCAGAAATTAAAGTTAACTTAAATGAAGCAACTTTGAACCAAGCCGCTTAGATCTGTAACATGTAGGCTTATGTAAACGGTAAACTCGCTACACACAACGTGCACCGACATTCACTACGTTTACGTGCAAATGTTTAAGTTAACTTAAATTCAGCGAGCTTAAACCAAGCCACTTAGATTAAGTAAGATGTAGGTTTGTATAACCACAGTTTGCCACCAGGGGGTGAAATTTTGCAAAACAGCCAGAATCCTCTGCTTAATAATGCTGTGCTATCCTTGGGGATGTGATATACCTGAGTTTTCTAAAACCAGAAACGACATAAGCAGGCGTAATGCAGAAGACGTGCTAAAAAATCAGTTGGGGTTATGTGTTAAAAATTAGTTGGATACATACCGAATATAAACAAAGGAGGCCATGCTTGACCATATTACACCCTTGACACCATGAGAGCTACATGTATCAGGAAACACAGGTAACGTTATTGGAGAGCTTTGCTGCATCTGATGGTATTTACCACAAACGCAGGAAACATGATGTCACGTGTTCGTCTCTAATTATGACGGTTTAATGTGTTTACATGATACGTGCGGATTAGATCAGGTTACGTGGTTTGAGTGTCTCGAATCAAACCACCACCTCACAGTTTCTCAAATAATTCAGATCAAGTTAAAGTAGGTAAAACAGGCTTGCATGCATGACTAACTAAGATTGCTGGTTTAAGTTGACTAAGTAAGCATGTATATGTAATCACAGCGATTCAGTGGTTTGGGGTTGAATTTGGGAAAAGAAAAATATGACATTGACATACTGGACAAAAACCATTAGCCATGAGCTAACTTACGAGCAACTGTATCCAAAATGGCGCTGCGTGGGGATAACTGGATACTAGCACTATTTGACAAGTAGACGCCACGTGACTCAAGTACCCATTTTGGGGTCACTCAAGTTACAGGATTGAGTCGAAATAACCTTATCCACGACAATGTACAGCGTCAATCAATGCATTGTCCGTTGCATAACCAGCTTTATATTCCACAATATCCACAGGAATTCCACAGGTCAAAGGTCACAACAGAGCACTGCCAACCTTCGTCCATCTACCACTGGGCTCTACTTCCGAACTGAATCAACTGATGCCATGGTCAGTTTCGGACAGGTAGACCGTTGACATGTCACTAATTGAACAGGTGTGTGTCCAGTGGGGGCCTCTATCTGCCCTTTGGGACCGATTTAACATCGGACATGTATACAATGTATTCAAGGCGGGTCGGGACCTTTGCGATTTAGAAAGGACCAATTTTGTTATTTTAAAGGTGATTTACAAAGATGTGACCTGAACCATCACCAATTGTAAATTGCAAAACTGTACATTTCGTAGTTATCCAGAAGACATTCTTGAGCAGCATTACAGTAAACGAGTAGGAGCAAAGAGAAACAACAAGGACAAATAGGGCCTACGACCTTTGAACTATATACTGTAGCAACTTACTTGATCCTGCACAGTGGTGTAACCAAGATGGCGTCAGCTACGTGGTGCAAACAATGTTGTTCTGCACGAGCACCTTGCAGAGGCTTAGTATACGATTAAACTTAACGACCAATGGTGCAACAGGGGTCAAAGTGCAACCAATCCCAGGTGCGCTATTAAGACGCCACGCGTCCAATTAGCAGAATCTTGATTTTAGCACGAAAGCCCAGGGTGAGACTCAACCACTCCCCACCATTGGCCAACAAAGTCGATTATCTCCGAAATGAAATCTGGTTTATCAGTAATTGTGTCCCGTTATCAAATTGGTGAAACTGAAAAAACCACAAACAAGACGTAGCTGGCTCGAATAAAACTGGACGAAAATGTGGTTGATCTAGATCAACAAGTGTGGCATTTTGATACAAAGTCACCAATTTTGCTGTTTTGTTAATTGCATAACGAAAGCAGGAACGAATTAAATAATTCCAGTTGATTAGGCGGTAATTAATTGGCTATTAGCGAAAATGACGTCAGCTTCCTTGACTGCCGCTAGGGGGTGCGGAAGGTGCTTTCGCAGAAGTGCAAGTGAAAACATACGAAATCAGATCTGTGGGAAATTCCCAGAAACTGATTAATCGTAAGGAAAATTACTACTCTGGTAAATTGTGTATGAATCACGAAAAAATTATCACCATTTACATTATCTAGTTGTGTTTCACTATCTGCAGGTGACTGTCTATAGTTATTATCTTGCGTTACCCACCAGAAATGAAATTTTGGTAATTTTCAACTTTCCTGACTTTTCCTGTGTTTAAAATGAGTTTCCCTACATGACCACAATAACCAGTGAAAATGCCAATATCTGACTGCAGTGTAACAATGTCAGGAATGACATATTCAAAAGAAAATGGCAAATTTACATCAGTTGTTTATATCATTACTGAAGAAAATTTCAATGTAATGCTGATAATAGGATTATTCCTCGAATGGGTTAAGTGGGGAATTCCTCATTACCAAAAATATTCAAAAGGAAATAGCAAAGTTGTATTTTTATTACCATTAATCACTGAAGAAAATTCCACGTAAGATTTAATTTGCATTAAACAGTGCAATGCTACTAACAGGAAAATTCCCCGAATGGGTTAAAAGGGAAATTCCCAATGTCTATAAATGTATAGGGCCGACTATGGTATGTCGCTTGACTTTTGCGTTAACTGAAATAGCTACAGTGTATGTTGAATTTCACTGACTTTTTCAAATTTTTCCCCGACTATTTCATGTCTTTTCAATTTCCCTGACAATCCAGATTTTCCTGATACATGCATTTCAGATCTGAAGGAAATGTGGCATACTGTATCTTGAATTTCCCTAATTTTTTCACAGTATGTCTTTCTATATATATACCACAAGCAAATCTTGATTCACCATACATATAGAAGAGCCCTTATAGAAGGATGCATTTTGGTTAAAATTGTTACAAAGTCTGTCTTTGCAGTAATTTTATACAGATTGCACCCATGAACATGTGAATGCAGAAAATAAAGTTGAATGTATGGTGAGAAATATTTAAAAACAATGTCTGATGAAATTCCAAGACATTTCTGACGGTATTTTTATGAAGCCAGAAAAAATTGTAAAGCATGAATTTTAAAAGTGAATCACGAGAATAATACTGTATGTCTGTGATTCAACTCAGGTCATTGAAGAAATAGTCAAGTCAAACGAATATAAATTTAAGACAAAGGAATCTTATAATCTACATGTATATATTTTCGGTGCAAATGACATTAATTTTTAGTGAATTTGATATATTTTCAATCAAAATGTCCGATGACCAAATCACAAATCAGTGCATTGTGCAATGCGCAGCTCACCTTTAAATATTACGAACAAAATGAACACGACACGAACACGAAATAAATCAAAAATTGCACTAGAAATAAAATGTCATTGATCTTGAAAACGTCAATAAATCTTGCGTTTTTACGCATTAAGCCTAACTGAGTTTCGCGTATTTATGACGCCACGATCAATTTGAAATCCAGATTACAATTTAGGAATCGGGATCGCAATAGCTTTTCAAACGAGCAAAATTGATTAAATCGTAACGTGTATATTAGCATGTCAAAGTACACGCTGCACAACGCGTTCGTGTTTTTGCCGAAAATATCGACTAATATATTAACTGATATTATTAAAGCATAGTTTAGGCGCCTATAAACCAGTCACATAGATCATGTAACGGGCCTGCCAGACTATTAATTATATTATTCAGTTATATACCGCTAAACATTGTAAAAAAAGAAATAAAATACGAGTTCCCAGCACGTGCGATTGACCCCTGTCCGGCGAAGACCTCCAATGCGTTTATTGGTCAAGTCGATTAAGATTGCTCGTAAAATTAATTACGCTAAGTAATAAAAAGTTTGATCAAACCGAGCCTAAAACTAACACGTTTAGGGGCAATAAGACAGTCGGTTTTAAGGGGTTTATAATTAATACGAAATAAACGCATTTTTTTTTTCAAAATTGGATCACCCAGTATATGTATTTAATTTAAACAAGAACAA
This sequence comes from Kryphioiulus occultus, assembly GCA_034687865.1. Classification (NCBI taxonomy): domain Eukaryota; kingdom Metazoa; phylum Arthropoda; class Diplopoda; order Julida; family Julidae; genus Kryphioiulus; species Kryphioiulus occultus. Next base: position 865 of record JAQGAF010005750.1, on the reverse strand, counting down.
CTTTTGCTCGTAAATAATCAATGCTCAGCCTAGGGGACGTTCAAATATTGTCATCACATTTTGGGGTGTTCAATTGGACCCCCTCCCCCAATCTACAGGGTGCCCCCAAAGATGAAATTTTCAACTTCCCTGACTTTTCCAGGTTTTAAAGCAACTTTCCCGGACCACCCTGACCACTCAAAATGTAAACATATGAACGCAAGGAACGCTATATTTATTATTTTATATACATGTATAAACAGGAGATATACATGTACTTGTAACACAGATTTTTGTATAAGGAAACATCAAATTTACAATATTTTTTTTTGTTTTGCGAAATTGCTAGTCATCTCTGGATATTTGTGCTATGCGCACTGTTATTCATTTGTTGAATTTCCCTGTAAAGTAAATCAATTTTCCCTGACTTTTCCAGGCTGTTTCAATTTCCCTGACTTCTCCATGTTTTCCAGGTCCGGGGAAATGTCATTTCCAGATACCCGAACTTCTTCAAAAGATGACACTATTATTGCCCAAAACGTTTTGAAAGTCAGCCAACTTTTATAATACCAATATTATCAGAATTCAATAACTGTATCTCATAAAAGTAATAGAAATTTTAGAATTCAGGCAACTTTTCATAAAATTTAAATCAGGAATGCACAATTTTGAAATTTGACCAAAAACGGTAATAAAGAAGCGAAAGATACACTGCATAACAAATGATGGATTCTAACTCAATGTTTTATAAAACAGTGATTATGATGTCATTTGTCCAATCGTCTTTTATTCTAGACCCTCCAAAGAAAAAAAACGCGATAATTAAAATACGTTGTTACGTAGAGGGCGACACCTACTGTACATATGAGAATATGCATATGTAATC
>JAQGAF010005749.1:0-11471 GCA_034687865.1 Kryphioiulus occultus | reverse complement strand
CAGTCGTGTTCCTCCATCTTTCTTTTTGACCATCACGATGGGAGCAGACCAAGGTGATGTCGATGGCTCAATAACTCTCTTGTCTTCCATTTCTTGTATTTCTTTGTTCAACGTCTCCTGTTGCGCATACGGCACTCGGTACGGTGGTTGGTACAGTGGTTTCTCATCTAGTGTGTAGATGTGATGTTTCACCACCGCACACTCACCTAATTCTTTATCTTCACATTGTATCACCTGGGGATGTCTCATGATAACTTCTCTTACTTTTCCCTTCCATCTTTCTTCCAAGTTTCCCATATCAGTCTCTTCCATCAGAGTCACTAGGGTATCCATATTTCGTCGGGTTTCCCTATGCTCCGTAATTGGTATCACACTTGCAATTCTCATACCTTCCCTAATCCTAAGGGGTCTCTTTGTAAAATTATGAACTTGTATCTGCGTTTCTCCATTAGTATCCGTACTTCGTATAACTCTTTTTACAGCCAAACCTATTCCTTCACTATCTAAACTCTCAATAACTTGAACTCTACCATGGTCTTCACTGTTCTCCTTTAACAAATAGCCGCACACCGTCGCTGTCTTCCCTACTCCAAGTGAAAAATTCTTCGTACTATGCAAATATTTCTTATTGGCTTGTGCATGTTATCGTCGCGATAGTCCCAATTTAATGGACTTGCTTCGGTTTCTCTTAAACGTCAGGGCCTTGCCCATTTCAATTATTGCCCCGAATTTCTCTAAAAAGTCTGCACCCAATATTCCATCTAAATTACTTCCAAAACGATTTTGGTTCACTAAAACACAAGGGTGAGTGAAATTCATACCTTCAATTTCGAATTCAATGTCAGCTTCTCCATAAACTTTGAGGGCATCTCCTGTTACTCCTTTAAAGGATGTGCAGGGTTCTCTTATTACGGCATTTATGCAGTTTTTCGCACCCTCTCCACACCAGAGTGTCACTGCACTACCTGTATCCACCAAAAACTTGTACGGTTTTCCCTGAATTCTCACTAGGAGGATCATTTCTCGAGTTAAACAGCGAGGTGACTGTCTTGTTACTTGCGCTACTGTGGTTTGGACATCGGGGCGCCATTGGTACCCCTTGCTGGCCCGTTTGTTGCTGGTGAATTGGACGTCATTTTTCCATTTCCACCTGATTGATTATTCTGTCGGCTCCAGCAGTTGTTTGCTAGATGACCCATCTTTCCGCAGCTATTACATTTTGGGGTTCGGCGACATTCTCGAGCGTAATGTCCCGATTGCCCACATGTAAAGCACTTAGGGGTGAATCTCTGATTCCCTTGAAAGTTCTGCACGTTCCCCTGATAATTTCCCATCTGTCTCTGCCTTTGGAAACAGTTTTTAGCTTGGTGCCCAACATTGTCACACAGTTGACATATGTTTCCATTGAATTGATGGGCCCGCAAGTCCATGCAGTCTTGTGGGGGCATTCCCATGGAATTTTTCCATCTTTCATAATCAGAGTGTCTCAGTTGCTCAGGGCTAGTTTGCTTTCCCTGAGTAGTACATGCACAAATCATCTCCTCACTCTTTACTGGTTGGCTTACCCTAAATCGTTCTTTCTTCTTTTTTATGGTGGCTTCCAATTTAGCCAGCCGAGCTGTCAGAGGATCTTCGATGTCACTCACATCGCCTTCCTCACCAGAATCTTCCTTGTACAGGGCATTTATTTCTGCTTCAACTATTCTGACCTTTCTAAGCTGGTCTTTCCTGATACCTTCGTTGGCTGCCTCTTTTATCGCAACCTCAATGGCCTGGTGAAACATTTTCGGATCCTGCGACAAGACTAATCTACCAACAGGGTCTCTAAGGCCTGTGGTATATTGATAAATGAGTAATTGCTCATAAAAATCTTTCATTCCTGCTTGAATTGTTGGATCCTTTATAACCTCATCAAAATATTTATCTACTACTTGTTGCAATCGATTCGCAAAGTCTTTGGGATGTTCATCTTTCTTTTGCAAACATGAGGTCAGGTTCCTCAGTTGTGATACGGGGTGAGCATAGGCAAATCTCTGTAACAAGGCGTTCTTGAATTCTATATAGCTAGTGAGTTTATCTACGGCCGTGCTCAATGCAAATTTTGATGCCACTCCTTTCAGTCGGCACTTTGACATGCTTATTTTAGTTTCATCGTCCCATTTTCCTGCCTTCGCAAGGTTTTCCATTTGTTTAAAGAAATCTATTATATCCTGCGATGGACTTCCATCGTACTTGTCAACTGACTGTATCAACCCCTGATATTTAACTTTCCCTTCTTTATCCTCAGTCTTCGCCATTTTCCCTTCCTTGTCCTCAGCCTTAGCTGTTTTTACCTCTGGTTTTTCCATTTGTCCTGTCTTCTCAACTATCGTGGTATCTAATTCTTCCGAATCACTATTCTCTTGTTCCGAGTAAGACCGTACTCTTCTTTCTCTAAGGTCATACCGTTTCATTACCTACGAAACATTCGGAATCTAGGGCCCCCTGAAGATGAACCAAATCCCCAAGCTCCTCTAGGTTTCTCCGCGATTTCAGTGACTTCTACTATTTTAGGGTACACACACTTTTTGCAAATCAGTTGTGCAATCCTCTCACCTGGGTGAACGATATATTGACGGTTCGATCGGTTCACCAACACGACTGCAATATTACCAGTGTAATCGGCATCAATCACTCCAGCATCCACCGATATTCCTTGTGTGGAAGCTAAACCGGATTGGGGTGCAATTCTTCCGTAACAACCTGGGGGTAATTCTATAGCTATATCTAAAGGGACCGTAACCCAATCCTGTTGTGGTATTCTCACAAGTGTCGGACTTGAGAGATCTACACCTGCCGCGCTCTTCGTATATCGAGTCAAATCGTATGCTCCGGGTTTCAATTTCCTATATTTTAATACGACGTCCGTCATGAATATTTTCAACTTTACCAAATTACTTATTCCCTTTTCTGCTCTCCTTCTGGCAGGGTATAATGGCGAAATATAGCAGCAGCAAACCCAGCAAACGAGGGATTTTGTGAGCTAGCAGTTTCGAATATTGGGCGAGCCGTTCCAGTAGTACTCCATACAGCGGATGCTCTCATTTTTCGGTCAGACCAATTAAATTGTTTGCCCACTCTTTCAATCTCTGTCAACAAGTGATAAACACTTTGCCGGGTTGATTCGAAAATATCCCAAAATCACACAGAGCCTGCAAGTCTCGTGTGGTAAAGGGTAGGTCACCAGGTAAAAACGGTTCTGTCATTCCTTTATTGCATGCGAGCAAACTTCAGACTCAATGCTGCCACAAAAGCTCGATACTCGGTGACTTCATAACTAAGATACTCAAAATCTGTAGTAGCCTTTCCTTCTGTTCTTGCTATAATAGCGGCTATATTCTGATCACCAGTCCAACCAAAATGACTGCCTATTCTCGACATACAAACCAAAAAGAGATCAAGTCTATGTTCGTTTTCATGGGAATATTTTGGAATACGCGCCAAAAGACTCGCTTCTCGCTCTGTCCAAACAATACTAAGATGCTTCTGTCCTCGCATCTAAGCCAAAAATGTGCTGTACAAGCCCAAGGGTCAAAATTAAAAGCAGAACACTCTGTGGGGAATTCCAAAATTCCTCTTCTAAACTTTCATTCATTTGTGGGGCAGTAAGTAAATTCACAAATGGGGACACTGAAAGTGGTACTCCCTGCTCATCCAACTCTCTGATAACTTTGTCTTCACAACCAATACACATATCTAATCACTCAATTTGGTAAGGGATATTTTCAAGTATCCCACCGCTGCCACCAATTATGTTACCCTCCCGCCGTCTATTTGTTTTCCTTGACCCGTGTGACAGGCGGGCAACACAATAAAATTAGAGAGTGAAATTATCCCTCCCTTCAAAGGCGTATTGGGTTCCAATCACTCTAACAAAATCCGGGTCAATTGATACGCAAAACTAGTTCACGTCGATCTATCCCACAATGGACTGACGAGCAAGCTCCCTTTCAGTGCAATATTCGTTTATTCAATAGTCAGGGTAATTCATACAATAATAAACACTCCTACATCTTTTCTAGGCCTACTGCTTCTCACTACACTATTCTACAAGACTAATACGCTCATTCCCTTCTCTAACAATTTCCTAAAACCTAATCAAAATTGGGCTTACCATATTGGTCACTCGAACTCCCATGGTTCTTTTTCCCTCGATTCCCTCTCTCAGGCTGGGGTCTCGTCGAAATCTCTCGGTCCGTTGGATTGCACTGTCCTTTTTCCTCCGTACTCTATCCTTAGTTGTTCGCTCTCTCTTTTCTCACTCTCTCTCTGTGTCTCGAACCCCCTCAGACTCTTAGTTTTTACTTATTTCATTTACTCCCACTTTCCCCTCCCACGGATGTGAGGGTTCCGGATACGGGGTTCAGAATCCGGTTACTTTTCATTCGGTGTAAAAACCTTTTGTTTTTCCAGTCCCCATCTCTTTTGTATTGTGGTGCTCGGACCGCTCCTTTTCCGCCTTTCTCTTCGGCTTCCTCGATGTTAACACGGGCGTCCGCGTTGGGCATTGTATTCACCCTTTTGTTCGCTGGTACCCTTATCAGTATCTTGATCCCCGCTCAGTGTTGCGGCTTCCCTTCCCCTTGCGGTTTTTAATTACCTTATCTTTATTTTAATCCTTTTTATTATTAGGTATAGGTCCGGCGTTATCAGGCCCTCGATCCCCTGTCACATTTATCCTTCTGCCGTATTTTATGTGTCACTTTCTGCTGGGCTTTGACATTTACTTTAGCTGGAATCGTTCTTCGCTGACCTTCCACATTTGCTTTGATTGGGCAGGCGACCCTCCACATTGACTGGTTGCCTCCCCCCACGTGGTTTTTCGTTATTCTCTTCTTTTTCGGCAAGTCCCATTTCTCGCTTGCACGTTGAGCTATCAATATTTCTCCAACATGGCATTGTTCGATATTGTCATCGGTTCTGCTGGGAATCTATCGATGTTCGCACACCATGAGGCCTGTCCTCATGTGATCTTCCAAATCTTCCCTGGTCCGGATGGTCCGCGTTACTCCTTAGAGTACCTGTCACAGGTGCTCCACGTCATGTGGGTGGTGTCCACTCAGGATACCTCCACGGCGTCTATGATCTCCTTCTTCTTGGAAGTCAAGGAGACCCTCGGTGCCCCGGGGTGGGTAATGATGGCTCCCGGCCATTAATTCCCCCCTCCCTCGGACTGATCTCCTCCTGACAACCCTGGACCGGCCCCGGTTAATCCCACTTAAAGGTAAGTCCCTTCTGGCTCCTCACATGGCTCCCTCCTTTCAGATAAAGCAAGGGCTCTTCGGAGCCTTGATTTATCCACTTAGCAAGTCCAATTTTGATCAGTTCCTACACTAGACTACATATAAGGGTAACTTAGGCTGAATAAAATTGCAATATTAATCTAGTTGGTTACACAAGCACTGATTACATTGTTAGTAAAACATAATAATATTTGATTAGGTAAACATGATTAAAAAGAAAAAGAAAGATATAAATGACAATAAAATGATATTAAATAAAACAATATACGATTTAAACGGTTGTTGATAATTAGACAGTTGTTGATTCCATTATCAGTCCGGTGTGTTGAGGTTGATCCGCTTCCACAATGGTCTTTGGTGTGAGGTAGTGTTCTTGTTCGCCGTCTTCTGGCACAGTCTCCAGTCGTTGGTCCATTTTCTTACTGTTTTTCTTTATCTTTCTCTGCATCGTCAGATTGGCGTATGTAGCTGGCTTAGGTGTGACTCCGTAGTACGTTGTCTGGTTCCTCACATCTGTCACGGTTCCCACGTCTGTCACACAATATGGTCCTGTCGGTATCATTCCATGCACGGTGGCTTGAGTCTGAGATGGTGTAGGTGATATCATCTCCATCTCCTCCGCCATTCTTTCTGGACCTTCTTTGGTTCGCCCTGGGCCTTTCAATTTCGCCTCTCGTTTTCGAATCCGGCTAATCCGGCAATATTTCCTTATGGGTTTATAACAACAACAAAATAACACAACTATTCCCGTTATGAGAAGTAGTACTAAAGCACTTATCTGGACTATAACACTTGTCTCTATCTGATCTGTTTGGACGGAGTTTAACTCCTGTTCTAACTCTCCAAAATCTTCCACTGGCAGGTGCTGGATATCTGGACTCAAATGAGATGTAACAGTTACTTTAGTTAATTTATCAAACTTTGCGGCAGCTGCCAATATATGTTCATGACTTAGTCCATCCAAAATATTTAAAGTATCCAAAGAAGAAAATCCCGGGGGTCTATAAAAGTGAATTTGAGTCTTCCCTTGAAAATGGGGTGGGAGTGTAAAATCATCCGTATACCCAGTACAGGTATCGGGCACATGAAAAAGTCCCTGCCCCTGCATCAATACGCGTCGGTCCAATAGTTTATTTGGGCATTTGATATCCATAGCGACCGGTTTTGGCACGCTATAGATCCAATTTCCATTGTCATCCAACCTGTAGGCTATTGGCTTTGGGTTGGGTATAATCTTCCTAGGGCACACCGTTAACACTTCTTCAGGTGTTCCTACCAGTAGCGACATTGCACATGATCTCTGTCTTACTAAATTTGGTAAATCGCATAATCTGATTGGACCATTGGTACATTGCAAGAGATCCGCCACAGAGATCAACATATGCGAACGTCTATCCGATGTTACCGCAATATATTGACTCTCCGGCTCTGTGATGATGGCAACACTCGAATTTTGAACCATTTTTGGGACCAATAGTATACGGTACAGAATGAAATGATTTTGGGTGGTTTTTAATGGTATATGCATGAATACCCGCAATTGTCCCTCATAAAGTGTTGGTATTGCCGTCACCCAATCATAAGCCAAATGAATAGTGTCTTGCGTAATTGGCGTAATTAATTTTATCCCATCTGGTAGCTGATCTCTTACACGTCCAATTATTCTCGTAAATTTATCTGGGCTTATTAAATAGGGATCTATTCTACCTGTTCCCAACGCGTGAATCGCATTTTTGAAATTTGTCGATTCCCTCCAAAGTCCATCAAATGATACTTCAATTGTCTGTAGCCCATGTATCAGTATTAAGGTATCATAATTACTTCCTGTTTCATCCGCAAGCGCTCTTATTACCCCCTCTAATCTATGTAAGGCATGCTTTGTTTCGATTACTGCGTCTATGGTATGATTCACGTATGTCGCCTGTTCTTGTATAAAGTGGAGTGCACCCTTTATTACCTCCTTTATCTTTCCTATCCCATAGTTTAATTTCCTAATGTCTTCCGAATCTGCTACTCCAAACAGAAATTTTAATCCTTTCCCAATTACATCTATTAATCATCGTCGTTGTCTTCCCATAGCTTGGACTCATCCAATGATATGAACGCATTTCCAGCATTCAATTCATCTAGGGAGTTCCATATTTGAGTCGTAGCTCTTCGCATACTTCTAAGTAGACAATGATCCGGTGCACCGGCAAGTGTCTTACATCTGGCTGTATTATTAAATATAGCCTCCAACGTTTGCAAGTGCCTAACTGCTCGACTCAACTCATCCATGTGTGAGTAGAAATAGTCAGTTGGTATGTCGAACACTACCGTCCATTTAGCATTTGATAGCAGAAAATCACCTTGTTCCAAGAACGACACTCCTCCTCGTATATTCTCCTGGGCACCTCCGCTGTTAGTCGTCACCAACATAAGTAGGGTCCATTGAAATATGGCTGTCAACAACAACTGCAAAATAAACTCAAAGTTACATGATTAATACAAAGTTAATTACAACATGATTAGAAGGATAACCGAAATCCTCCAATTAATCCAAACCCGTGTACTTTGGTTCGGATAGTTGCTAATAGGTTACTCTATTGCACTTTTTAAACGATACCTTATTCGATGTACCGGTTGAACGATTTAATTTCAGAGATATCTACCCACAACTATATTTAATTATTCCGTTCTCATTACCATAATTATACTTAATTATTATTCCAATTATATATTCCATTACTCATTATTCCATTATTCCTTCTTCATTATTTATACTTTTAAACACTTATTATTCTCAATACGCTTGGTTATAGGCAGTACAGGTTCCTGCATATTCCTTTATCATTTCTACCTCTCTTGGGGTCAACATATATTTCTGTAACTCACTTATCAACTTCTCTACTGGTCCCATCCTTGTTTTACGTTTTATTACTTCCTCTCTATGGGATCCCATTCATCTTCCTTATCCTCTGGACTACTTGTCCAAGGTTCATCAAATTCTTCCCTGGTTATTCCTCCTGCAGTCCCGGGGAGTCGTTCAAGCTCCACCGAGGCTGTCTCCTGTAAATCTTTATTTCCAATGTCATCTCCTTTTAATTCTTTAGTCTCAACGGGTTTCGATACCTCTTCAACAAACTGTACTCTCTTAATCTCTCTTTTCCTTAAATTATATCGACTCTCTTTCTTCTCGTGTTGCTGCGTTTGTTTTCCTTTTATCACTTTATCCTTGGTCTCCATATCTAGCTCTTCCACATTTAACTCATTATCATTTACCTTCTCTGACTGTTTTAATTCCATTTCTCCTCTCGGCTTAGTTAGGACTGTTGCAGAGTTGTCACTTCTGATTTTCCCTGCTTTCAGAATACCCGCATAAACTCTCTTGCTTGGTCCCTTCCCCTTTTTAATCTCATAATTCACTGGACAAGTCTGTTTTATCACCTCATAGGGACCTTCCCAGCGAGGGGCTAACTTCTTTCCCACGCCTGGCTTCGTCTGTCCTATTTTTAAATACACAGCATCTCCTACTTTGAATGCTGGGTCTTTTGTTCCCTTATCATACTGTTTTTTCGCTTTTTCAAAATTCTTTTCCAATTGTTTAGCTGCTTCTTCGTGGGCTAATCTCATTCTTAATCTCACTTCTTCATGATACTGTTCATCGAGATTTGACGGAACTCTTCTTGGTTTAAGAATATCCTCCATTAACATGTTATACTCTTGTCCGAACATAAGAAAATACGGGGTTTCTCTCGTACTCGTGTGTGGAATAGAGTTATATGCAGTCACTACATAGGGAATCCATTGGTCCCAGTCTCTCTGACTCTGTTCAACATAATAGGACAAAGAATTTGCTAATGTCTGATTATAACGTTCCGTGGCTCCATTGGCCTGTGGGTGGTAAGCAGTTGTCTGAATCTGTCTTATCCCCAATAATTGACAAACCTGTTTCATTAATTCTGATACAAAATTAGTCCCGCGATCCGTCAATAAGTGGATCGGAGCTCCAAATGGTAGAACTACTTTTTCCGCAAAAATCTTCGCAATCGTTTCAGCTTTTTGGTCTGGCATTGCGAATACTAACACATATCTAGTCAAATGTTCTATGACCACTAGAATGTACTTATTTCCTGTCATTAAGGTAGGTAGAGGTCCCATTACGTCCATACTAATTCTTTCAAATTTCTGCGTGATCGTGTTTAGAGGTTGCAAAGGAGGGTGGACCCTCCCGTGGCCTTTTCTCGCTTGACACTGCGGACAGCTCTGACAGTAATTCTCAATATCCGTTCTCATTGATTCCCAATGGAATAATCTTTTCAATTTTCGGTAAGTCTTTCCCGGTCCTTGATGAGCTGAATATGGCGCATCGTGGTAAGTCCACAAAATCTTATTAATCATACTTGGGGGCACAATCATTTGTTCAAATGCCTCCCTCCTCCAGGCACTCTTTTCTGACGCATCCTCGCGATACAGAATCCCATTGGCATCCATAAAATACGGGTGCCTATCTTTCCCTTCTTCAATGTCAATTATAATCTTATTCAACTTAGTGTCCTCCCTTTGAGCCTCCTTTATTGTGTACTTGGACAGAACAGGTCGAGGAAATTTGTCTTCCCCCTCTCCCTTCCTGACTGCAAGCACCAATCTGCTCAGACAATCAACATGAGTTTGTTGTAATCCAGGTCTGTGTATGATTTCAAAATCATAATCTTGCAACTTCAGATTCCAACGTGCTAATCTAGAAGTTGGATCTTTAACGTTCATGAGCCATTTCAAAGGTCTGTGGTCTGTAATTATAGTAAACTTTCTGCCATACAGGTAACATCGAAAGTGTTTAATCGCCCATACTATCGCTAAACATTCTCTTTCTGTTGTTGAATAATTCTGTTCTGCTTTATTTAGTTGCTGACTGGCATAAGCAATTGGCATTGCGTGTCCTTCTCTTTCTTGAGACAGGATGGCACCCATTGCATATCCAGATGCATCCGTTGTCAAAATAAATGGTTTGGAAAAATCTGGATAGACAAGCAAAGGCTGATTGGTCAATGCTGTCCTCAATTGTTCAAATGCATTTTGTTGCTCAGTTGTCCAATCAAACGGCACATCTTTTCTAGTAAGTTTTGTTAACGGCTTTGCAATCTTGGCAAAGTCCGAAACAAACCTACGATAGTAACCTACAAGACCGATAAATCCTCGAATTTCTCTTAAAGGTCAGGGCCTTGCCCATTTCAATTATTGCTCCGAATTTTTCTAAGAAATCTGCACCCAATATACCATCTAAATTACTTCCAAAACGATTTTGGTTTACTGAAACACAAGGGTGAGTAAAACTCATACCTCCAATTTCGAATTCAATATCAGCTTCTCCATAAATTTTTAGAGAGTCCCCTGTCACTCCTTTAAAGGACGTGCAAGGTTCTCTAGTCACATCATCAAGGCGATTTTTCGCTCCCTCTCCACACAAGAGTGTCACGGCACTACCTGTGTCTACCAAAAATGTGTACGAGTTCTCCTGAATTTTTACTAGAAGGGTCATTTCTCGGGTCTAACTGCGAGGTGACTGTCTTGCTACTTGCGCTACTGTGGATTGGACATCGGGGCACCACTCGCACCCCCTGCTGGCCCGTTTTTTGCTGGTGAGTTGGAATTCATCTTTCCATTCCCACCTCCTTGATTATTCTGCCGGCTCCAGCAGTTATTTGCTAGGTGACCCATTTTTCCACAGCTATTACATTTCGGGGTTCGACGACATTCCCGTGCTTAATGTCCCGATTGGCCGCATGTAAAGCACTTAGGGGTGAATATCTGATTCCCCTGAAAGTTTTGCACATTCCCCTGATAATTTCCTATCTGTTTCTGCCTCTGGAAACAGTTTCTCGCTTGATGTCCAACCTTATCGCACAGTTGACACACAACGCCATTGAACTGCGGGGTCTGAGGTTCCATATAGCCTCTCGGTGGTGTTCCCATAGGACCTCTCCACCTCTCGTAATTAGGGGCCATTTGGCCAACATCTATTTGTCCTAGTTGTGCTGCACAGGCACAAATCATCTCCTCACTCTTTACTGGTTGGCTTACCCTAAATCGTTCTTTCTTCTTTTTTATGGTGGCTTCCAATTTAGCCAGCCGAGCTGTCAGAGGATCTTCGATGTCACTCACATCGCCTTCCTCACCAGAATCTTCCTTGTACAGGGCATTTATTTCTGC
>JAQGAF010005748.1:0-11471 GCA_034687865.1 Kryphioiulus occultus | reverse complement strand
TAAATCCCTATTGATGGTTACTCTTTGCCAATAGGGACTAATAGGGATATAGCAGAACTATACGTATGGTCACACATGTTTACTACTGATTTGGGGTATTGTCGTACGAAATTTCCCTAACTGTTTTTACGAAATACGAAATGTGATTTCGTTTTCGTATTTATTTTATTTCGTGCGAAATTTCTCTAACTGTCTAATCATGTCTCCACAGTGATGGATAATATTTCTGAAAATTGCGATTAAATCAAGACATAGAACTTGAACAGCCTCCTATTCTAATAAGCATCGAAAACGTGATGAACTCATGGAATTTGCAGTACCAAATCCAGTTGACTCCCTGTGAAATTTACATCAGGGTCATGGAAAAGTCACGAAATTTGCGTCAGGGTCGTTGAATTTTTGCCTTTGATTTTTAATCATGTTATCACTGAGGTAGAGCATGGCTCTGCAAATCACTATTTGTTGATGACATAAAACTTGAATGGCCCAACATCCAAATAAGTATGGAAAAAATTGTTGAAGTCATTAAAAAGAACACTTAGTTGATTATGGTTGGGTGAATTGCCTGTAAGAACACGTACATGTAGCTTGTTGGAAAATGGGTTAAATTGCATGATAACAACACATGTAGTTTGTTGATGTCATCAATGTAAATTACCTGAAAAGAACATGTAGTTTGATGGAGATCGGGTTGAATTGCTTTAAAAGAACACGAAATTTGATGGTGGATTGCCCGAAAAGAACACGTGCAATAGTTTGGTGGAATCTGTTGGATTAACTGAGGGTTTATGAAAGGAAAGGGTGATTTTTGTGGATGGCCAGCGGAAGTCGCAGGGCGCAGGAGCGGAAATGGAAACCTGTTGCTCGAGGAAGTGGCGGCATTTCCGGTCGGGTGGCGCTTTGAAATTGTTTGCCAAATCTCGTATCCGGCTGACTCAACAGCCCTGGCAGGATCGATATGGAAAAATCGGGCCCTGGCGTATTAAGTTAGTAGCAATCGAATTGGCGTTTTCATCTCGTGTCCAACCTCCTACATAAACATGGAAACCCATTTTCAAATTCCGATGTGTCTTTCGGAGATGCGTGGAAATCGCTATCCTATATTCACGAATTTGACATTTTGTGAGGGTCGATGCCGAGGGTGAGGGTTTATTAAAACTGGTGACCTTTGATTATTTCTGCACTCAAATGCCGAAAGAAACTGTGAAAATCAATCGAAATGTCAAAAAGTATGAAGGATTCGTTCCCTAAAAATTGCGGACCTCAGGGATTTTGCCGGACTTCAAAGAAAGTCGAAGTTCAATTTGGGATCAAATTTCTCTTGAAAATCCACTAGTCATTGGAGTCTGTAAAATCAGGCTATAGTTTCATTGGAGTTGCTGAAGTCCAACCATATTCTTTTAAGTCTGTAAAATTAAGGCTTGAGTCCCAACGAAGTCTTATGTATGAATTAGTCTCACGGAAGTCCTTGACGTCCCATGAAGTCTCTCTGTGGACATTAAGTGAAGCTGAAGTCCGGCAAAATTCTTGGAAGTCTGCATTGTGTGACTTCACGAAGTTCATCCCATGCAGACTTCGACGATTTCACCTCAGAAGTGAATGACTTCATTACAATGTGACTTCAATAACTTCAATGAATTTAATAGAACTTCAGTGGGACTTCAATGCCTTCATTGCAACTTCAGTAACTTCAATGAATTCAGTGAGACTTTAATGGCTTTAATGAGTTCAATTGAACTTTTATGGCTTTGATGAGTTCAATGAAACTTTAATGACTTTAATGCTTTCAATGAATTCAATCAAACTTTAATGACTTTAATGCTTTCAACGAATTCAATAAAACTTTAATGACTTTAATGCTTTCAATGAATTCAATGAAACTTTCAAGACTTTAAAGACTTCAATGGGTTCAGTGGAACTTTGGTGACTTTAATGACTTCATTGAATTCAATGGAACTTTAATGACTAATGACTTCAATGAATTCAATGGAACTTCAGTGAGACTTCAGTGAATACATTGATTTCTACGGGTATTCGATGAATTTAGTGTAACTTCTATGGGCCTACATTCACAACTCACAACTGAATTCTCACGTTGTTACCCCCTCGGATAGTTGGATAGACTGAAACTTCCTTAGCTAGAAAAGTAACTGGAATTTGTTTTCATTCAGTGTTGAAGCCATAAACTCTTTTTAAGAGCAGACGTATTTGCCTTATTTTCTAGTTCCATTTAGATTTACATGTTCGTGTACATGTATCTTGATTGCTTTGGAGACACCCAACAGCGTTCTCAGCACAACGATAATAGTTTTGCAATAATTTTGAGAATTCGATTGAAGGCCACATGCGGCCCACTTATTCATGCATAACTTGGTTTAATCGACTAGTAACTCCAGTGACGCCTTGCGCTAGTAATTAACAAGTTGTTGAATATTCCACCCTACATTAGGCGGATTTGATTGTTGACAGATAAATAACGTTCTTACGTAAGGCCTTTGATCTTTGTTTTTTATGAGCAGGAATGGCTGACACACCTTATGCTTCATGAAATTCTGGGAAAAAATGAAATCTCCGCATTCTTTAGATAACGGTTTTGAATGACTAAGATACATGTAGGTGTAAATGAATTGTGCAAAAGCATGGCATTTGCCATTTCATGTATGAATTACTTCAGTGAATGTTAATATGTAATCAACCAATTTGTTGAATTTCTTCGGAATATGCCCTGCTGCTGCCCTGCTCTATGGGAAAGTGGGCTTCTCCTAACGACTTGTAGGCTGACAGTGATTGCCTGTGTTTGGGGTATGCAAATTAACCATTTTTAGGTTTGTTTAGGTTAGATCAGGTTGGGATAAACGCAGATAAACAAGAAGATAAAAAACATGTAGAATAAAAAAAAGGTAAAATTGTGACTGCTGGAACAGGTGTCATTTTTATCTACTAGACCAATAAGGTTTAAAAATTCCATTTTTGTTCACATTTAAGTCGGAGTATGTTCCGTATTATGCCGGTATATATTTCTTCCATTCCCTTCACATGTCATGAATTACTTAGCTTATTGTCCTCAATCATGTTCCCTCAATTCATCTTTCTCTATTTTTGATCTAAATTTCGTTTTCTCCATTTATTCACATTTTAAGTTTGTTCCCTATTTTCATATTCTCATTATTTTGTCATTTTACCATTTTTTTGAATTTTTTTTTCACGTTTTCTTTTTTTTTCTCGTTTTATTCAGTTAGTTTTCCTTTATTCATACTTGTATCAATTTTCGTTTTCCTTAATCCTTGGTAATCCTTTGGCTAATGCATTTGTCATCATTATTTTGATTTATTTCTCTGTTTATTTACAAATTTTCCCCTAAATATGGGCCTATTTTCACCATATCTCATTATTTTTACCTCTGATTATAATTTTACATCCTACCCCCTTACATCTTTATTTATTATTTTTTCTTCTTCTTTGTTTCAATGCTCTCGTTTTATTCTTTACTAAGTTTTTCTGAACATTTACAATATTGTGAACGCATGGTTCCATAACCAGCTGACCCAGTCTATCACCAAGCTCTTGTTCCGCATTGCTTCTGAAATAAACAGACCCTAAATAGAATTTAGTGTTTTGCTGTGATTGCTCTGCTTGTTTTGGAGGAAGATCAACCTGAAGACATGACTATGACACGAAACAGTGGCAGGATCTGTGGCCTTGTTTGGGTGCCACAAAAATCGAGGTCAAACAACAATGCAATCTGGCGCTTAATCTTTGTATCTTATCTTTGCAGATTTGGTTTGAGCATCGATTGGCTTGCTGGCGCCAGTCACAAGGACTGCCAGCCAATGAGACATCGATAGCTGGCTAATGGAACGTGTTGCACCAACCCCTTTTAAGATCACTAACTCGATTCATCCATGCAGCTGACATCTCCATTTGCTTTCCATCAGACAATCTTTGACGTCACAGATAAGGTAAATTAACTGATGCTCAGTGGTGTCGTCAATCACTGTCTTGCTACAGGACCGAGAATGTGCCCTTACCATTACGACTTCACACCTGTCATCATTAGCATCTCTGTAACCATGTTCCTCAATGACATCATGGAAGACTTGTCTTACCAATGTTCGATATGAAATTTAACACCATGGAACCATAGATAATTGCTTGCCATCATCTTGTCATGGACTCATCTTCACCTTATAGCTTGTTGTGAGGCTAGCGTTTACTGTTACCAGTTGACATCAGTGGAAATTCGCAATTGTCATGGAACTCGACTTACTAAATTATGTGCATCATCATAGCATGTCATTGTCATGGTATCAAGGTTCCCACAGAACCTGGAAATCCTGGAAAAGTTAGGAAATTTTGACATTTTTTCAAAAATTCAGGGATTCCCCAGCTTTTAATTTTAATTTCAATCCAGAAGGTATTTCATATACATGTATCGATTATGGAATTAAAAATTTAAATTGATAAAGGGCAGTAATATTTTGGGGATTTGTAACTGACTGAGGAAACCTGGGAAAGTCTGGGGGATTTTGAAATTTGTTCAAAAAGTCAGGAGATTTCCTAGCTTTTAAATATAATTTTATTCCTGAAAGTATGTCATATTTCAATTATGGCATTAAAAATTCAAATTGAAAAAATGCATTAATATTTACAGTGTAGATGTTGTGTGAATTCCTTTATTGTTCAAATTTAATGGTTATCGTCATAGTCAGTGGCCATATTGATTAAAAACATTATTAATATTAAAGGGCAATTACTTTTTGCTTTATTTTGGCTTTAAAGGTCAGGGGAAAATTCAATTTTAACTTGGAAAACCTATGAAAGTCAGGGGATTTTGTTACCGAAGCTGTGGGAACCCTGTGCTGTGACATCTATATCGTATCATTGATTTTCCAGCTTCCAAACCTGGTCTTTTCACAACAAATTTGGTGAAGATGCTGTTTCTGAATTTTAAAGGAAAATTTTGCAGCAATCAGTTGCTCTTTTAGGTACATTTAAGGTGGCGATTTGAAACAAGTTGGAATTACCACCTAATATTTAGGTGAGGACTGTATTTCATTGTCTTTGTCTTGTCTGCTAAAGTAACGTTTTCAACATTTCAATGCTCTATTTGTAATTAGCTCCATTTGATCCGATAATTTGTGTAAAATTAACGAAATAAATTTATGACTAACTAGAATTTTCAATAGTTTTTAAACGTTAAAATAACTATTTAAATATGTCAGAAAATGATTTTTTTTGACCAAATTACTTAAATTCTACGTCGACAACGTATTGTGTACTGTCCCCTTATCCATATCTGACTACAATAAATTAATCATTAAACAATTTCTTGATAAATAACAATACTTCTAAACTCATGAAAATTCTATTGGAATTTCATTTGAGTCAATATTGGAATTATTGAACTGCCATTTGCAAAAATGTTTTGGAAATGTTAATGTTTATACCTTAAATCCAATTTCTTCCTCCTAGGTTCATCACATTTGCAATTGAGAAAATGGTTGGTTTTTATTAGGGAAAGTTTTATTAATCTCTATCGTAAATCATTCCTTGTTAATATTTCTGACTTTTCATACACTGCAGCTTCGAGATGCATCACAATCGTTTAATTTACTTGAAATAGCCAAAGCAATGCGTGGGCGATTTGGAAAGTACTTGTGCATACCCAAGCTAGCAGCGCCATCTATTGGCAGGTGGACGAAGCAGGTGGCTTAATGGTGTTCTATTTTCAGCAGCGGTCAAAAATAAAGGTAAGTTACCTTCTGAAAATACTTATTTTTGATTGTTCTTTAATTTGCCCATATCAGGCAATAACATATGTATAGACACACTACTGTAGTTCTCATCGTTTTAGATGTTTAGTTGAATTGTAGAATTTCCGAATATCTTTCAAAAGAGTATGAGAATGATGTATTTCAGTAATTGCAGTCCTGCACAAATGTTTGGTAAGACAATAATTAAACAAATTATCTGTACAGCACAATATGTAGTTTTGCAAGGTTTGAAATTCGTGTTTTAAATCCGATTAAATGTTAGAAATCAAAATTGGCCATCATTTAAATACAATATTTATCAAAAACCTTAAAATTTCCCTTGTTTTAAACCCGATTAAATGTAAAAATATGAAATTAGCCATGTTTTAAATCCCGAAATATTTTAAAAATCTTCAAAGATGCCATATTTTCTAACAGATTTTTCTCAAAACTGTTACAATTTGGCATGTTTTAATCTTCAAATTTCCCAATTCCATCTGACAAACCTGAAGATTCACTAGGGTTTAAATCAAATATAGTTTAAAAAATTTAAAATTTGCCACCTTTTCATACCTTAATTGTGTAAAATACAATTTGTAAAGTGCAGCTTGAAATTTTGCAAATTCATTCCTTGTAAAGCATTTGGACAACAAGGCAACTTCTAAATTTTGAAAAATATAACAAGGGGAATTTAAAGGGTTTTTAAGAAATATTGCTACTTTACAATCCTTTATTTTTCATAATTTAAAATGTGCCATGTTTCCCAAATGCTTGGCAAGGAAATTCATTCATTTTCTAATATTTTGGCATCCTGGCAAGTTTTAAATTTCGAATAATGGATTTAAATCACGGCAAATTTCAGATTGTTACTGTACAATCCTTGATTTTTCAAAATTTAAATGGTGCCATGTATTTTCCACATGTTTGGCAATGAAATTCATTCTTTGCAAATTCATTCCTTTTAAAACATTTTGACATCGTGGCAATTTTTAAATTTTGAAAAAAAAATATAACAAGGGAATTGCAAGATTTTAATCATTAATTAATTAATAATTAATTTATTTTTCAAAATTTAAAAGTTGCCATGTTTCCCAAATGCTATACAAGAAATTAATTCACAAAACTGGTTTGAACACAACACAAAATGCAGTATACAGAGTGTCTGAAAAGTTGGACTTTTCAGAACAACAACATCCCTACAGAACAACATGATATTTTTGGACACCCTGTAAAATGCAATTATACGTCGGATCAAAGCTGTAAATATATTGTGACAGGAGATGCAATTGCAAAACTTAATTATGTAGCGTGATGATTTATTTAAGTCAAGGCACCCTGAAATGAGGTACTACAATATATTATGGCATATCTCATCAGAACATTGTCTTGAAAAAAGTTCAATTTGCAGGTATTTTCGGTTTTACGAGTGTATTTTGTGATAAAAGTAATAAGCTGCTGTTTGATGAAGTTGGTTGCCTTTTGGTCCTGAAGATTGAAAAACTGTTGCCTCATAGGAAAACATGGGGTCAGAAAGGACACAACACGAAGCTGTCAAAGTATATTTTTATTGCAAAATATAATTCGACCTTTTTATTATGGGAAATAGAAATGCCAATTGCAGTGAACTCGGTTTAATATCCAGTTTTACGAGCTGCCTCCATGTTCTCTTATGGCCCCTTGATCACTGCCTGTGTCAACGCTTTGGGAATGGCAATATTCCAAACGTTCCAATTGTTATTGACACAGTTTTAATAGCCTGTGGACACAGAGCTAAATTGGTCCATGGCAAAGATTGCGGTAATGGATGAGTCCAGTTAGTTTCAGGGCTTGGGAAGCTCATTTGTCAACCTTTTGAGCTTTGATTATGCTCAAATTAAATGGGAAAATTTGCATAACTTGACCAAATATGGTTTTTCATAATTCGACGGAATTTGTGGTATTGAACTTTCAGGCATGTGGCCAGTGTGAAAAAGTGTGAAGATTTATACTCACTCGTGTGTGACAAATGTGAAAAATTGGGTAAAAATGAGAATTTACGTGAAAATTTCATTAGAAATGAATTTCACAAAAAATCCAGCTAAAAACCCCTCCATTCAGGTCCTTAATTTCATAAAAACGAACTAAAATTTGATTATTTTTATTTGTTTTTTTAGTTGCCTTAAAAAATCATATTCTTGTAAATACGCCTGAAATCAATTTTTGGTCGAATTAAAAAAAAATTCGCCTACGGCGTTCTCTTAAACACTGATATTAAATTTTACACCATACAATTGTTTTAGAAAAGCAAGCTGAAATCCACTATTTGTGGTCTAGTTTTTAAAAAAAATACCCATGGCGTTCTCAGTATTGTAAGGTTAGGTGGGTCGCGTCCTGCAGTTTGAAATGCACTGTTATGGCTCTAGAAATAGGTATTTTTTCACAAATATTGCGTAAAAAATGTGAGGAAATGAGATACTTTCCTGCATGTGAAAATGCACGTGAAATATGTTAGTATTTACACACACAATTTTTTTAGAAACGCAATCAATAATCCATCATTTGTGACCTAGTTTTTGTAAAAAGCATTATTTAAAAAATATTGCCTGCTGCATTATTTTGAATATTAATATTCCTAAGAATGTCTATAAAATGCATTATAGCTACATGTCAAGTTTTTTTTTAAATTACGCCTACGACGTTCTCTGAAAAGTAAATATTTACACTATTTTTTTCTTGTTTTTGTTAAAAAAATTGCCTACGGCTTTCTCAATAAGTCTATTGTAGAAATGAAAAAAAAATGTCTGAAATATTTGGTGAATATTGAGCAATTGCAATTAAAAAGTAGGAAACGCTGGAAACTGCAATAATTAACTGATTTTGTTTTTTTTAGAAAAAAAGTCCTATATTTGTTTCCCTTTTCATTTGTCCTTATTTTTCCTATATTCTCCTATATTTTTTCCATTTTCCTATATTTTTTTCATTTCTCCAATATTTCCTATAGAATTCGACTACCATACTGCTTGTTAGCCTGACTATGGCTGCAACAGAGAAGACATTGAGATGGAAACACTCAAATAGTTGGTAAACTTGCCTTTAAAATGCTCAAAACATTCAATTTCGCATGGAAGAAAAGCTCAAATGGTGCACTATTTACATGTGTCGCTAAAAAGTACGTTTCAAAGCCCAAGTGGAATTGGATTTACCTGCCAGCGGGCCCCAGGAAGCCTAAAATCGTTGCTAAGACCCCCAGCTCCCTAGCAGTGACCCAAAACTCCAATCCCAATCGATAACTTAAAAATCTCATTTCAAAATGCTCAAAAGGTTCTTATCTCTGGTCGAGGACTGGAGAACTTCTTCAAAGTCCTGCACATGCAAGACTCAGTAACTCACAAAAGAATTTTTCCGCTTATCAACCCCAGCCATGGAAAATAACTTCGAAAAATTCATTTCCAATTTATGAAATGTACTTTTCAATTGCTTTTTACCGAATCTTTCTGATTCATGGCGTTGGTACCGGGCGCCAAAAAGTACGCCAAAATCTTTTCTGCTGACATTGGATACATTTCAATAACCCAGTTAGATGGGCTTGTTTTCCTTTGTTAAGCCATGCTATCATGGAATAAATTACGGTAAATGCCCTGCTCCAGCATGGGTACTATAAGAAAGTGGGCTTCTCCTAACGACTCTTTCAATAACCCAGTAATTTGGTCTTATTTTCCTTGGTGAAATCATGCTATCGTGGGCTGTACTACGGTAAATGCCCTGCTTCAGCATAGGCATTATGAGAAAGACGGCTTCTCCTCACGGCTCGTTGGCTGGCATTGATTGCTTGTGGTTATGGCAATACAAATACAGAAATGGCATACCGGTACTGTACATGTAGTTTGGTTAGTTTAATGTTAGGATAGGTTAGCAAATATTCTTGTCCAATAGTCTACGTAGTGTAGTTTGTAAGCTACTACGAGATATGCCCTGCCCCAAATGTGCACACAATATGCATATTTCAACTTAACAGAAACTAGCCTACAAATGTTACATACACATTTTGCCTGCCCCAGGCTATGACCCTTTAGGAGAAGCCCGCTTTCCTGTTGTTGTCTAGAGTAGAGTAGGGCAGCAGCAGGGAATATTCTGTAGCATAGCCAAATTGCCAATTTCCTGTATAAGGCAGAATTCCTTCAAGCTAAAGAATATCCATATCCGGCAAAAACAATCCATAGTTTAGGTATATAATACGATGTGCAAACAGACTTATCCTGCACATTGAAATTTTTTGAGTTGTGTAACTATTCAAGGGGAAGGACAATATTATGATTTTCGGGATGCCCACCTTTTACTTCTGTTCAGTCATCGTTTGGGATATTTTCAAACATCTGTAGACTTTTCCCTTACTCTGTACGTTTCAAAATAAGCTTAGCAATAATAAGGGAATAACTAAAGGCACATTTTTGTAGAAGATCATAAGTAATGCAGTTCCACCCAATCAACCAGTCTGTATGGATTTTCAATTTGCCGCTCCATCATGCGGTCGTTGATTCGTTGAGTAGAGTCACGTGCCGATGTGCTAGGCGGTGGCCAGCATGGTAACCATGGCAACCGTGGAACGTGAAATTCCAAATGGGAAGTTTTTCCAAGATGGCGCCAAATGCTGATCGCTCGCCAACTTCAGTTGTATCGGAACATATTGTTTGTTTCTCAAGTAAAACAACTGTCAGCAGGTAATTGCATGTACGTTTATTGAATCTTTAAGTCAAAACCGAATAGCTTAAAATTGTAATATTGTTATTTAGCGTAAAACTGTTCCAGTCATTTTGCAGAAACTTAAGCCTAGTACACACATAGGAACAAAGCAGGACTACTAATTCCTCGGACTGTCTTGTGACTTATTAGGTACAGTTGAGATATTTGCTGTAAAATTCTGTTAATACAAGTAGCCTCGGCTGCATGTAGCCACTGTCAAATGTCCTCAGCTATCAGGGATCCCATTTAGAATTGCGTCAAAGTGAATACATTGCTACACTAAAACGACGTTCCAAAGGCTATTGCATAATTTCATGACTGCACAACTTCAAATTCCAAGTGTCTTACGAATTTTCTTTGCAAATTCCATCTGTTTTTCGCGTCCCAGTTGAATATCACCTGTTTCTTTGTATTCCAATCCAAATGGGGAAACTTTAGACAATCTTGACCAAATAATTACGTTGCACATGCGCATTCCTAAATGAGCAACATGATTGTGACGTACATGTATCTAGCCATGACAGGTCACTGTCCCTGATTTACATGCTGCTTTACAAGCGATCAGATGATGTCTGTGTACGGTTCCAGGACAGTCCAGACCTGATTCTTGCAAATCTGTTCAGTACAATTGTCTCGTAAGTCTACAACGATTATGCGACGCTGTTCCATGTTGTTCGTGACAGGTGTTAGGCCTATGTGGGATTCGAGTGGGATACAAACGACAGGTGGCTTTTGCATTGGAAAAGTTGCAAGACTTCAGCAGTATTCTTGCTACAGTCTACAAACAATCCGCAAAGTAAGGGGTTTTACCCATTCGTGCTTAGATATCTTCTCTCAGTAATATTGTTGATATTTGTTGATATTGACAGTATTATTGACTGTGCAGGGCCTGCACAAATCTCTCACCATCGCTTATTATCGTTGTACAATCTACAGCACATGGAACCGCTATACACCCTGTTTAAGTTCGAGTGCTCCCACAATCCATTGCAAAAACCG